>WBMV01001691.1:0-95633 GCA_013396655.1 Campylorhamphus procurvoides | reverse complement strand
GTACGCGTGTCTGTGAATAGCGGCGGCGGCGGAGCGGAGCGGCGGGAGGAGGAGGCGGAGGAGGCGCCGCGGCGTTTGGTACCGAGCGGAGAGGGAGATGCACACGGCACTCGAGTGAGGTAGCTATAAAACCCCATTTGTTTACATGCCCTCCCCCACACCGCGGNGGGGCAGGCCCGGTCCCCTCGGAGCTCCTCGGCGGCCGCTCTCCCCTCTACCCCTGCCTTCCCGCCGGGAGCGCGGGCTGGGAGCGCCCCGGCCACGTGGAGGCCCCGGGAGGGCGGAGGAGCCGGCCCGGTCTGCGGGAGCCGGGCGGGGAGGGAGATGCTGTGCTGGAAGGGGAGTGCCATGAGGTGTCGGCCGGGGACACTCATCGCTGTGCCCGGCAGTATTTGGGTGGTTGTGGATGGTAACCGAGGGTAAACCTTGCCCGGGCTTGGAGTTCGCCTTAATAACTGCGGGAGAAGCGCTCGGGCTGTAACCTGCATGTAACTTTGAACAGGGGTAAGAAAAAGGAGGGTCAGGAGGCTTTCTCAGTGGCTGTAGTGGGCACAGAAGGGATGGGCGAAAATAATTGATTTCCTGTTCTCAACCATTATAACTGCATCGTTCGGAAACGTATACCTGACATGGAAACTTCGGAATAAAACTACTCTTCGAAATCTGCGGTTATCTTTGTCGTTTTTGGTGCCCTCTGTAGAAGTGTCCATGCCTGCTAGCCCTTAAACTCTTGCCTCTGAGGAAGAGTTGCCAGAGTTAGAAATAATTCTGGTTTCTAGCACTGTAAACTCTGTGTGTTTATCAGTAACAATCATAATGAGGGGTTTTTTTTACTAAGATAGCATCTTGTAACACTGAGGGAACCTGTGATAACCTCAAGCCTGATACAGAGGTGAGAAACGCACAGTTTAAGGCCTGGTTAGTTTTCAGAGATGCAGAAGCAGTGGTCATCTAGTTAAGGAAAGTAATTCCTGGTGTGTTCTTGTATCCTTTTGGGTAGTAGTAACTGCTGCAACGACATTAAAATAGAAAACTATTTACAAAATAGGTGTTTCCTTCTCTTAAGAAGATGCTCTTCTTTAACTGCGTAGGGGAATAGATATTCACTGTGAACTGATGCTGCTCAACTCCAGGAATTAAGAGTTATTAATGGTTACTATTTAGGCTAATACTCTGGTATGTTAACATAAGAAAATAATATAAAAAAGCTCTATGGTTTCCAAGAGTACTGACCAGTGTTGCTATAGACTTTACTAGCTAAATTTTTGTTCTATAATAATGGTTAGAATAGAATTGGTGATACTGTCTTGCAGCACTTCTGTCTTAAACTGCTTTCAACGTAAACTTTTGAGGGGAAAAAAGTGTGCAGCCGTGCTATTTCTGAAGCAGAATAGGGCATGTGTGTGTGGATATATATGTATAGGCTGTGAATTAATCATATATGTTTGATGAGATTAACAGTGGCAATTATGTAGTGTTCACAGAGTGTGGATGTAAATGGATAATATGCAGCTGCTGATCTGGAATAGGCAACATGAGAGAAGATTCTGGCTACATAAAAAAGATTCTCCAAAACAGTTAATTGTTTTAATTAATACTATTGTAGGTCTTTGTACTTTCCAGGTTGGCTTAAATAAAAATGGGGTACTAAGTTTGCAGCATGTATCCAGTCAGTCATAAAATGCGCAATTACAGCAAAGCTGTGGTTTAAAGCAGTGCAAATGGTCACAGGCTTTGTCTTAACATTTGTTTTTCCCATTGCAAGAAATAATCTAGTGAGACTTGATCATCAGGGTAATTCAGGCATGTTCTAGAAAGTTAATGTGAAAGAGCACAGGTCATGGTGCTGACCGTCATTACTACAGTGCTTGGAAATACTACTTAATTGGTGATCTCAAACTAAGATTTACGTGACATTGTGACAGTATCCATCTTCTAGAGTAACACGTGAAAAGTCAGCAGGAGAGTACTGAGTGCCTTGTAAATAAAGCAGTCCTTTTGGATGTTGAGGAGGACACCTTTTTTGTGTAGTTTGACTTGCACAAGTGAGATAAATGTAAACACACATAAAAAAATTACTATATCCAACTTGGCATAGATGTCCTGTGTGGTCTTCACTAAGTAAGTCAAGCAACTGTAATTTAGCTATTTCTGTTCATAATACATTTTTTGCAAAGCAATGGCTGATTCAAATATGAAGAGACCTTTTAACTAGTGCCCAGTTCACATGAACTTCAAGCTTGTGTGTATATAGTACCAAAGGAAGTATGTTGGGACTTGTTTGCCTTGGCTGTTCAATTCTAATGTCGTTTGATCATGATTGTGCCTATTGTTAAGACTGTTCCTCCTGTCTCTGCCACAGTTCTTACAGAAGTGGAAGTTTATTATATGGGCACTTGATAAATCAGTGATAAGGTAAACCAGTGTAGATTTGGAAACGTGTTCTCATCAGATGGAATTGCTGAAGTAAAATTATGTAAGGTAATTAAATGCTGAACTCCATGAAAGTTTTTCTGTTAAGTTACAATTAAGTGCTTAACTGTGGTGAAACTGAGTGGAAAGAAACTGTTGTTACAGTATCAGGAATGGACAGACATCCTGACACACAGTATATGACAGCAGTGAAAATGATACCAGAATGAGAAAACCTAATTCTGTTTTCTTCACAGTTTGACTATCAACCATCAGAATGTTTGCAGTTGTTTTATGGCACATTTTCAGAATTGTCAAATTAATGTATCTTGACTTTTTGTAACACGTTTAAAAATGTCAGTAGAAGTTTCAGAGCAGGAAAGCTTGTGCAGGTACGCTTTTCACAGGACTGACGTTTCGGTGCAGGGTGAGTTCTGTGAATTCTGAGAATTTATGCCTTTTGGGAAGCAATTTCTGTTTTCCTAATCTGAAGGAGATCAGTATAACTTCCTGTTTTTTCTGTGGGAGTCCTAATTAATTTAGAGAGCAGTTATTTAAAACAATTTTATCATAGGAAAAGTATTCATCTTTGAGGGTGTGCTCCTGAAGTTACTTTAAATGAGAACTAGTAATTTTATCTTACTGATAAAGGCCTGAAGTAACACTTAATGCAGAAAGAGTTTAGATTATTCTTAGGTCATTCTTGAATTGCAACTGAGATATAACTTATAATACACCTAATGAAGTCTGGTAAGGAAGTGTGTACCACTTAGGCCAAGCTACTGAAAAACAATTTTTTTTCTTAAGTTTCAAAAACTGATTGAAATTCTGGAAACCATGTCCTGCCTATGTAGTAACCTAAAGGAAAGAAAGATATGCACTGCATCAGTCTGCCCATTCATAGTATTTTATATGCTATTGAATCTGTGCCATTTCTCCAGGGTTTTTTTGATGTAATAAAAATCTGAGGAGTAAAGTCGTTTGAAGTCACTTTTGTTACCTCTTGTGATAATCCAAAGTCTGTACAGGTTTTAATACCCAGAAAGCTGGAAAGCAGCATGAAAGACTTGGAAGATGATGGTTTCCTGAAGTCAGTCTCAAAAGCTTATGAGAAGATATGTTGGAATTACATGTAGGGTCTTGTACCCATGCTGGGGGACAACAGTTCATTACACTGGAAGTGTTCTCATCTTCTAGATATCACATTGTGCTGCCTCATCTTCTCCCTTTTCTGGCTTTGTCCGTTGCTGCAGAGGAGGAATGACTCAGCTGTTGGCTTCTCTTCACTGTTGATAACCCAGGAGCTTCATTCTCTGGCTCTCACGCTTTCGGTACCCTCAGGAAGTCTGTTACAGAAACCTGCCCCTCTTTTTCTTCTGTGTTGACTATCACATGTCAGTATTAAGCAAGTTATCATGTATATACAAAATGTGGAATATTAACTGGAGAGGAGTTAGAGCTCTACAGTTTCTGGACTGTTAAGAGGTACAGAAAACCTTATTCTTTAAGCATTGGTGCTCAAGTGATAAAGAGACAGTTTTGAAGTTGCTGATATTAGGTAGCTAAACCAATCTAGAATTGGGATAAATACTGGAAGTTGATGTGTAACTATGATCATGTCTGACAGTCATTAATCAATCTAAGTCCTGTGGTTGGTTAGTTATGTGCTTTCAGATTAAGAATATATGAAAGAAGTTTTGTTCAAGATTGCAGAATTTCATAGAATTGTAAATATACTCAACAGAGACTTTGTGCAGTGTTTCTTCATGTAGGTTATGTTTTAGAAATAGTTTCCAATCACAGTTCATAGGAAAGACCACTGTAATAAAACACAAATTCCAGATGGGTTCTGTCATACAGTTTATATATAAGGATAGATATTTCAAGATTATCTGACTTGCACCACCTTCATAAACTGATCTTTAGTGTGGTGATTATGAGTGGACAAAAGTAGTCTTGAATTCTGAAAGATAACTGTAAATGATAAATTATTTGCAGCTGGTGATTTGATAACCATAAACAGTTCCTCTTAACCAAGCTAACTTGCTGATAATAGCATGCAGCTGTACTGAGATTGGAGTATCAAAGGAAAACAGGAAAAATATATATAATCTTCAAGGTAGTCTCTTTGAATAGACATAATTCAATGTTATTATGTGGTTTTCTTTTTTTTTAGTAATACTTATATCTTTGCTAATAATTATTTGCATTTTAAATAGGACTGTATCCCAGGGTAACTGGTACTAGGGTTTTCCATGGTAGTAACCGTATGTCTTTTGTACAGCTGATAGCTGAGATCAATCCACCTAGCCAAAGAACTGATAATGCCACAGCTGAGTGTTTCTGTAAGGGGGACTAGTGAGCAGGTTTGCATGTCAGTCTTTGCCACTCTAGGCACCGCTTCATTCGTATTCATTCCTATAGAGCAGTCCAGAAAACCTTCAAGTGGAATATTGTACTCTATATTTCACCTGATGGTTACATTACTTCTCAAAGTTCTATGCAATTTCTGTAATCCATTTCTGTCAAGAAAGACCTCTTTTCGTCAGGGCTCCACTCCCCTGATAAGTACTCTCATTCCATGAAATGCAAACGGTATCATTTAGGCCATATATATTGACTAGTTCTTTTCGCAGGATATGGAAGCATTTTTGTGCTGACTTGAACATCAGTCTATAGGACATAGAATCTCAGCCTGAAAGTACAGTTTCTAATTGTACTAGCTAACGTTAAAATTTAAGAAGTGCTACTTGGCTGCAGTCCAAATAATGTCAGAGCCTTGTATTACCACATTTTGATACTAAAAATATTTCTATTTATTTGATGTCTGATAGGTAAACAGGATAGACTTTCTGACATTCCTGTTGTGAAGTGTGTTTTGATGTAATTGTCTGATAGAGTCATTGTGTTATATTAGCAGTGTCCCCTTGCTCTCAGACCGTATACTCAGTAAACACACAGTAGTTGCAGCAGGATGTATATAAAAAATTTACCTTTTCATTGTAATATGCCCAGAACTAATTATTTTTTCACAGAGTTGCTGTCTTTGTACTCCGGATAAGAGATTGAGTTTCTCAAAGCATATAGTCTAAATTTATGCATCTGGATTTCACAGAATATTCTGAGTTGGAAGGTACCCACAAGGATCATGGAGTCCAACTCCTCAGCCCATGTGAGGACCAAATGCACAACTTGCTGTTCTCAGCACTGTGCTCTGAGCAGCTCGGCTATTCTCAGGGGGTCTGGGTCCTGCAGACTGAGGTGCAGAGTCTGAGCAGAAGTTCCTTTTTAGAGCCTCTAGGCAAACATTCTCACGCTGGCTTTTGCTAACTGTGTATGTTCTGTAATAGGGAGAGGAATGTGAGGGGTTTATACAACTCTTAAAAGAACAGATTAAGATGAGAAGCTTTAATAAGAGTGCAGCAACTATAGCAAATTACCATTCTGTTTCAAACTTAGTGGTTGAAATTAATTGCAGTAAATGGTTATGCTAGGTGACGTAAAAATACTTTCACCATCTTTGAAGAGCATACTTTGTCTTGTATTCCCCAAAGAAAATGCTCTCTTTCAGTGCTAAGTGTCTGCATTTGTCTAATGAAAGACTGTTTTATGGTAGGTTTAGTCTTTGGTACAAAGGAACACCTCTCAGTGTAATTGTCGTGTAGTTTAAGCCAAGAACCCCTAAAAATATATAGATTTGATATTTTAAGGTTGGGAGGTGTGTATTTTTGTTTTGTTAATTGGACTATGGACAAATCAAAATAATGTTTTGGAATAAGGCAGTACTGCCATTGTGTTCTTAAAATAGTAAGAAAATTGAAAAAGGCAAATTGTCACTCATTTGTGGAAGATTCTGAGAGTTCATGCAAAAAAACTAATTTACTGGAATTTTCTTTCATACTGTACCATAATTGTTAACAACAAATTCAGAATGTGGACATGAAAGGCAAGGAATTAGTGACATTTTATAAACAAAATATTCTCAAAGTGAAACATCAAGAGGAGTACATTGTTCTTCAAATGAAAGGAATGTATTTTGTCAAAAAACCCCACATTTTTGCTGAGTTTTTGCCCATATCTTGTAAAATATGTTGTACAGTAGTTCCAAGCAGTGATTAAATAACAGTGAAATGCCAAAATTATGCCTCATGTGCCCTGCAGTTTTTTATTCTGTACATGCAGTTATAGTTTGCTTTGGTTTTACTTTTCTTGACAAGCAGCAAAGCAAGATCCTTAAGATTTCTGACTCACTTATTACCACTAATATACTTTCTAAACATTACATTTACATTTTAAAAGTACATAAAGTAGTTTAATCAGGAATTTGTAAACTTATCAAACAGGAGGGGTTTTTTTTCTTTTTGTATTTTCCCTTATTGTGCTTTGCTTAGAAGATACAGCTACATTGGTCAGAGATTGAAGGTATTGTTGGCATTGCCACATTTCTGGAAAAAAAAAAGGCATTTCAACCTTTATTATTCTGGCATCAGGTCATGAGATTTCCTTCTGTATTGAGAATGTCTCTGCTCAGGGAAGTGTGTATAGCATTCCTAGGTATGGATGACAAATAAACATTGAAGTATTGACGGTATTTGTTGAAGTATTTGAACTCCTTAATGTGGCAGTGAAGTGTCCTGCTAGGTGACAGCATTCTATTCTAGAGATCTAGAAATAACAAAGTAAGGCCTCTGACTTTCTTAGCAGCACACAAATGTTAGGTCTCTTCAGCTGTGATTAACTGGAATCAAAGGTTTGTCTGTTCTCAGGATTCAGCTCTCACACTGTGTAACCATATTTTAAACTGAGCTATTTTTCATGTTAAAATAAGTTTGTACGTCTAGATGGACTGTATCTGCCTTGATTCTTAGCTGGTTCTTCCAGTAGATATTAATTTTTTCGATGTGTATCAGTTTGGTTTCTGTCAGTTTATCTATCTTCTACCCCAAGTCTGTTTTGTAGTCTGTTAATTAGTTAAACACATGATTTGAAATACAGTAGCTTTAATTGGCTTGATTTTGTAGAAAAGATGTGCAACCCTGTTCATACAATGCATTTACTTTGGATAGTTGTAATATGATCACAGTCAAGTATTTTGTAATCTGGCTGTGATATGCTCACCAGACTGGAAGGGGCTGGAGTACTCCCAGCAAAAGGAGAAAGAGGAAGGATATTTTTAACAGAAAATGTTGACTCTATCCATGGAATAATAAAGCATTTGTACAGAATCTGATGTTTACATACTGTGATCCCTAAATATTTTTGATGTTGAACAGGTGAAATAAAGGGCACAACTGTTGACCCTTTGATTTGAGAGGCAGATGCCAGCTTTCATTTTGTTTCAGCTATGAGTGGCAAAGAGCATAAAACACCTTTCTCTGAGAAATTTGATAACCCATAATTTCAGTGATAGGCTGCCAAACCATTTCTGTTCATCAGAAAGAGAACAACTACAAATATTTTATGTGAGCCATTGTGGAATGTGCCTCTTGCGTGGTCAGAATAGTCTTGTTCTTCCAAATTACTGGGTTTGTTTTGAGATACACTTACTGATCACTTGTGTTAGAGACACCAAGTAGCTTTGTTTGGTTTTACCATAGTATGATAGTAGAAACAATTTCAAATTTTAATTCTGGAAAAATCAGAAGTTGGTTCATTTGCATGTTAACTAAAGTTGACAGGTTTCGAATAATTAGGAGGATGTATTGAAGTAGTAGGTTCCTGATAAAAAGTGTTCTTTCTTTATGGGTTATGGAAATTACAGTGAGTCTGGAGAACTAAAGGATCATGTAAAATGAAGAAAGCCCCAGTGGCAACAATCAATGAAGATGAAAGATGTCCATGATCCAAGGAGTGACATAGGAAACATTAACAGCCTAGTAATCCCTCTGAGAAGGGTGCTGACCACAATAATATTGAAGCAAATCAGCAGTTAGTCCAGAAAATCATTGTAATTAAAATTATAATGAAGGGCAGAAGACGTGGTTATGCTCAAGAAAAATTACAGAGGAGCATCCGTATTTCAGGAGAGGTATTAGAAGAAGTATGTACCAAATTACAGTACTGCAAAAGCCAGGAACTAATACTGGATTGAATTATAATGCTGTACAATGTGATCTAGGTTAGATACTTCTCATTGCAATGTACTTTTAGAAAAACTGTGAGCGTGGCCCCACTTTCCATAGGATCTGTCCTTGCCTGTCTACGTTACTGTTAGAATGTACCTGCAATTGCAATGTAATGGACACAGGGAAATATATCTATATAATGATATTTTTAAGATTGCAGTTTTAGCCCATCAGTATTTCTAAGAAGCCATCTCTGCTTTCATTTTACAGGAAGGCTCTCAGGAGTGTACTTCCTTTCAATTTTTCTGTCTAATCTTGCACTAAGAGTAATCTTGGATATTAAAGACTACATTTTCATTATTTCACCTCAAAGTTGCCCCTTCAAAAGAAAGGTTAGTAGTTCATAATGAGTGATTTTTTGAAGCCATTCAGTATTTGTATCAGTCAGAGTGGTTGCCTCGATCATCACACAGACCTGTAATGAATAGCCTTGTAGGTATTTCAGAATAATCTTGGCTAAAATAAATGAGAGCCAGGAAATGTCATGACTTCTGTTGAGGTCTCACTAGGAAGGTGGTGAACATGACACATATTGGTTCAACTGGGCATTTTCTTGGTGGATTTGCCTGTTGAAATATGCATAGTTATTTTATATCATGTGTCAGACTGGTTATTGCTTCTGAATGTGCCAAGACATCTTCATGAACACTTTTGTCCCCCACAATTACTGAACAAAGACACATTTGGAAACCCGCTAATTCAAGATATGGATGGTTTCAGTAGCTGCCTGTTGTCTGAGAGTAGTAGTTCTCTTGGTTTGTGCTCTTGACTGAACAAATTTGTTAAGAAGAATTTGAATGGCATGTGGACAAAGTGCCTTCTAAAAGTCTGTGATGGTGGTTCATTAATTAAATCTATTAAAAAATGCAGATTTGAGTCAATGGTATATATTGTCAAGTAAAGAATTTGAAACCCCTTGATTCTAGAAGTGGCCCTTATAGTCAGCCAGGCACTAATTTAGCATAGCACATGTGAAAGGAGCATTCTTTACTCCCATATTTCAATGGACTTTCATAATTTATAGCTTTCGAAAATTTATTTTTGTGTTTTTTTAAGGTGAAAGAAGTCATCAGCTTAATAGCAGACATGCATAATTCCTTTTTAGCTTGTAGCTGTGATAGAGGATTTTTTTATTATAATAGTGTAGGTATTAAGCACACATCAAAGACATGCCTTTTAACATACCACAAGTACTATATCATAAGGCAAGGATGAAATAGCTATAGTGGTTTAAGTTGTAGTAAGAATAAAAATCCTGCAACTGGTTTTAACGCTTCATTGGAAACATATTCTGTTTTGAAGGGAAAGTTGGAGAAATTACTCTCAAATGGCTTTCAGTAGGAAATATGTCCACTGCTGTTTTTTCAATGTTATTTGAGTACATTTTGAGGTGGCCAGTTGTTTTATTTGTGCTATATTGAAATACTCTGTTAAAGTGCAGATCAGCCAGATCAGTAACTGGTGTTCCCACCTAAAGCAAGGTGGCTCTTTTTTGTGTGGACTGTGGTGTTTGTCCAGCTGCACAGTGAACCAGATAGGAAAAGCAATCTGTCTTGAAAATAATCTGCTTTTCTTTTTCTGGGCTATTTTTCAGCAGAATCTAGTTGTACAGCTGCACAGTGAACAGATCAGCAAACAACGTGCTGGTATACATAAATGGTTCTGTGGGAAGGGGAATGGAAGAGTGAAGCAGTGGGGGAGGGCAGAACTGCTGATTTCAGTGCAACACTGTCTTAAAATATTTTTTAACATCAACCTTAGTTCTAACCAAAACATTTGCTTACTTTCAGTAGAAAAATCAAATATTACATTACAGGAGTAACTGAACCATTTTTTCAAGTATTTTATTCATACAGACACCAGTTCATATCTTAATAGGACCTAATTGAACAGTAGAATATTGGCACAAAAGCAAACTAACTCTGTTTTAGATTGTGTGCATTAATAGGTGTTTTATGAACTATATATAAGAAAGACTGAAAATTAATTCATGATAAACAGAACTAATACTTACAGAACTTTCAACTCTTGAAGCTTTCTCTGAGCTCTGAGAAAGAGCCTGTACTCAGCAATTTCTTACAAATGACTAACCGTCTCTTTAAAGAAGGTTGTCCATTTTTTTATCCTTTCAAAATAAAATAAATGTCCCTTTCTGGATAACTGAGCTAGTAGATTGCTACTGTATTGGTTTAGGATCATTAGCTAGTATGCTTGGGACTGGGCATTTAAAATACTACATAGCTGAGATTTTTAAAAAGTTTTCATGGTGTGTTCAGTTATGCATAAATGCTTTCTGTACTATTTAAGTCTTATCTGGTATTAACTTACCAAATAGGGCTTGGATCAATTAGGTAGTGGTCTGTTCTTACAAAGTGCCCCTCCTACTGGGCTGTAGGTTTTCAAATGAATGAGTTTTACTTGAATCCACAAACCTGTTTCGCTGAAAATGAAGAGGGAAGAAAATACAGGAGATGGGTGAGAACTAAAGTTAGAAATAGTTAATTTTAACTTCTTAAATTTGTAGCATGTTTTCTCATTTGTATATGCAGAAACTAATGTCAGCATGACTGATAAAGCAGAATGAGATTGTTACTTAATTAAAATCTTTTTATGGCTTTCTTCAAATGTCTTTCAGTAACAACAGTATATTAATTTCATACTAATATTTTTTAATAATTGATCTAAAAATGTATGCTAGATTAATAGGATTTTGTATTGTAGCATTTATTAAAAATGTGAAATTTAGGAAATAAAGAGCAGGTTCATTTGGATTTTCAGATTCCAGGCTTATTTTTGAGCCAAATATGAAGTATTGGGATAGGGGGTCAGGGGAGGTGCAGACATCTCTCCTGGATGTACATTGGAGTGAATACCTGTGATATAGAAAAGCATTGAAATTTTCAGAAATTGTAAGAAAAAGTGTCTTTATGTAGTCAGTAACTTTATTTTGAGAAATATTTCTCTTTTTTAAAAATTGGCATTTCTCATAGACCTATTATTCTGAGCAGTTCTAATAGAAATGAATTACACAAGTACTTCTCAGTGCTGAACGGAGACAATGTCTTAGTTTGGTAAGAATATTGCTTTGTCTTTATTTTTAACACCTTTTGTCTTTCTGGGTTCTCTCTTACCGTAGCTGAAGCTTGTGTTTGATATGGAACTTGCAGTTGCCCATGACATATTGCTAAGGCACTTTACTGTGGCATTCAAGGTGAACAACTCAGAAGAAAAACAAAAATGTTTTTTGACAATGGGCAGAACATTCTTCAGAGAAAGCAAGGAAAGAAAGTTCAGCAATGAGGGAGAGAAACCGAAATAACTTGGGAAGGAGCGTGGGAAGGGGAGAAATCAGTGCATTTCTGTTACAAATATTTCAGGTTATTAAAATTGTTGGGAGCAGACAGGAAAACAGGTTGGGGGAAGAAAGTCGAGCACTTAAAATATTCCAGTCAGCATTCTACACTAAGAAAAATTCTGTAGTATGTGGGTTGCGAGTGCTAAAAGGATAGTTGTGGGTTTCAGTTGAGTTTGCATTTTGTATGACCACGTAATTTGAATCCAAGCTGGTTGTTTTAATAAAGCCTAACTCTTGAACTAGTTTTCTAGTTTCAGTGAAGCAGTTGATTACACATGAACAAAAATGTCACCCAAAATCGTGTTCATATTTTAGGCTTTAAGTCATAAATGAAGTACTGTAAAAAGAACAGCTGAAATAGTAGGCACTGTGCATAAGTGTCAGGAATCCAAGGCAAAGTGAATGAGAAAGGCTTTAAAGAAACCCAAAACTAAACCTGTTATCAGAGGTGCCTTTAATAGATGAAAGACCCTAGGCAGACAGTGGTGTAGCATCGATATGGGATGGGTTTTCTATGCAGAGAATGGTAACTCTTTGGTTATGGACTGCTCAGGTACTTTGGCCTCGAGGCTCTTATTTAACAGTGCTGCATTTAGTCTGAGTGATCTGCCTGCCCTGATGAATGGGGAGGGGATACACTGGGCAGCACTCTGCGCCATTTCTGAGGTGCATACTGGTGGGGCACACTGTCCATCTTTTCCACATGTACACCTTCTGACTTTGGAGCTTGGGTTAGGGTGGGGTTGTCCCGCTGCCTGAGGTGTTGTGAAGGACTGTCTTGTTTTGCGCGCAGCTCAGCAAAACCTTGCAGGTGCTGTTACCTCCAGCCCTGCCCTTTGTAGTGCTGTAATTTCTCACCAACAGCCAGGAGATCCTTTCCCTCTTGTCTCCTGGTGTTGGGTGCCCGCCCATCACAGAGCTGTGGAGGAAAGGAGGGGCACAGCAGGGAGCCAAATGAGTGAACAGAGTTAGGCAAAGGCTGAGAGCAGTAATGGGCAGAATCTTTTTCAGTTTTGGTGTAGCCTTCTCCTAAGGCTGCCCTTCTGTATTTTCTTGAAGGTGTTTGAGAGTCTTAATGTTCCTATATTGAGATCAGCTATACAGAATTTTGTGCCACTGAAATTTATGGAATTTGGACTTCAGCTTTCCAGTACTTTACACATATGAATACTGCCTGAGACGTTAAACATGACAGGTATTTACAATTGCTTAGAGAATAATGAAGCTTGCTTAGAAAGAAACAAATAAATAATGAACTCCTTATGGTTGTTCTTTTTGATACTTGTTATTATGGGTGCATTTATTTTGTAAGCATCTTTGTTCTGTAACAACAATTGCGATAGAACATAGAGAATATTACATAGAAGATAAAAATATTGTGCTAGGGTTATTACTATTTAAATTGAAAATTGTAAGACAAGTATTTGAATTCAAAATTGGTCTGATAATGCTAAGCTCTTGTATTCCAGCAATGAATCATGATCATAGGTTACAAGCCATTTTAACCATTAGGGCATGGAGAAAAGGTACCATTCAAAGCTAACACCACAATTAGGGATGCATGACTAAAGTTTTCAAGTACTGTATTAGTAGTATTGTATGAGACGGTCACATGAAAAAGATCATGAGGTTGTGAAAAGGATTACGATCATGCTTTAGTCATGAATTTCCTGATAGAGATATTTGAGTCTGGATTGTGCTTGTTTAAATGAGAATAATTTGACTTTGCTTGTTCTGGTTATATGACCAGTATGTGGCAAAGGGGGGGAAAAGCTGTCTTACCTATAAAAAATAGTATCCTTTGAGTAACGGAATTTTACCTAAACTTGCAATGCTCTTTTTCAGTGCTGAGAAACTGAAGTAAAAATGCTTCTTGAACAGTTTGCAGGAGCATTACAGTATGCAGCCTGTACTCACCTGGTGCTGCCGTCTTCGATGCAAGCATATAGAAGTTTGCCTTTCTCCCAGGGCTTTCATTTGTCTTGCATGTACCTTAATTGCTTATTCCAGATCTTAAACCTGCTCTTCACCTTAAGTAACGTTCAACATTGTAAATCCTCAGTTTATGAAAATCAGCGTATTCCTAAAGAAATGTGGAGTTCTCTTGATCTGTCAACAGTCATACTGATTACTGCCAGAATGTTTCTGCTTCCTGGCATGCTGTAAGTCAGAGCCCAGGTTCTCATCCTGAGTAAGAAAAAGCATATATTCTTTGTTTAAAGGTGCTCTCAGGCAGTCATACATTTTGAGGGTTGACTCAGTCCAGTGACTCTTGGATAAAGATTTGCAACCTGTTTTGTTCTACTGCACCAGTACCAGCATTTACCTGTTTCCTCAAAGGAAAATGGAAAAAAGCTTCTGGAAGATGTTTGAGATACTTTTGATGTTTCTGCACTAACCCCAGTGATGTATTTATAAGAGCTTTAGGGATGCCTTCAATAGAGCCTGTGAGTAAAAAAGACTATATGAAAAAAATATCCCGGTAAATTTTGGGGATGAACTCATCATACTAAACTACTTGAAAAAGTTTGTCGCAGCCCTTAAATCAGTAACTGGAACATAGAGAATTGGACTGAAGACAAACTATAGTCATTCCAGACTGGTATTTGAACATTTGTTTATAAAAGTAAGCCAATAATGTACAATGATTAGCCATTGACCTATCTGATGTCCCTAGAACCAATTCTGATGCAGATGCCTCTATTTGACAGATGTTCTTCTGGTTTTACATTTTTAAGTGGGACAGTACTGCAAAAGTAAGCATTTGAAGCTCAGTGAAAAGTGAATTTTCATATACTGTATCTGTAGAGGTTAACAGGAGAAAGATTTTCCCTGGTCTTTTGTGTTGATTCATTTATTTGTTATATACAGTTGTTAGAAGATACTTCTTTCATCTTTTTTTTTGATTCCTTTTCTCTTCCAACATGTTGTAAATGTAGGAGCTTCCTAGAGATTGTGTGTGTGTGCAATAATGCGGTTGCAAGTATTTAAGACAAAACAACAAGCTGGTATTTTAGGAAATTGAGGTGGACTTTAAATGTATGTGGTTTGCTACACATCACTTTCCTGACCAATTTCATGAAGAACATTTTAGTTAGTGGGGGGTTTGGGAAGGACAACTGAATTTAGCGTGTCTTGTCTGAAAGTCAGTGGCATTTTAGGATGTGTTCACCAGGTCAGTTGTGTCTTTGTGAATGGAGGGTCGGGGACAGAGCTGGTCAAAATGCACATAAGGAACTAGAACTGCTGTCAGTGTTAAAAGACTAAAACATGCCTGCTATGTTTCCTGTTATCTTCCATCTTTGCATTTGCTGCAGTGTCTTAGGAGCATCAAAGTATACAGAAAACAGGGTGGATGGAGCTTCTGTCCATGTCCTTTCTCCCAGCTCTCCTTTCCTTATCATCCATATTCTAAGTTTAACCAGTTGTACGTTAAAAGCCCTACTTCTGTACTTGTTTCCTTTGTCTATTTTAGTCAACCCTAGTAACCTGTTGTTCCTCATCCTGTGGCTGTTCAGACTGATTGGGAAGCTCTGGGCTGCTTTCTTGTTGCTGCCTGCTCCTTTGCTGGGAGCAGGGCTGGATTATCTATTCCGGTTATCTAGCAGTAAATGTTACACATTTTATTTGGCTAGTTACCAAGCAGAACAAGTTGTTTCTAGAAAACCCTGGTAGTGTTTATATGGTTATTTATTGAAAAAGAAAGCATGCATTTTAAGGGTAATTTTTACCCAAATTAAGTCTCTAGAAGTCATAAAGTACAGTTCTTGGCTTATATTTAGCTTTCTAGTTTGTTAATATTTTTACATACACTTGCATTTTTTCTGAAGGTTCTTTTATAATAATTATTCCAATTTAAAATATATATTTCTGCTGGCAGATGTAAACAAGATGTATCTTGTAAAATAATGAACTTTTTTCAACTCTAAACATGATACACTTTTGCAGTGTCTTCTTCATAATCTCATTTTTAATAGTAAGTTTCTTACATGTAGTACTAAATTGAGAACTGCATTGTGTAGACGATATAATTTCTAAAAATCAGTACTACCTACTTTGTGCTACACGGTCTCAGCATTAACAATGTTAATTGATTTGCATTAGCAGATGTTTTCCGTATAACCTTACTTTTAACTGAATGTCCACAAAGGTCTTTGAAGTCAGAAAACCCGTGTAAGTAAGAAATTCTAAAAATACAAACATTTAAGCAATACAATGAAGTTGGTTAATGACAACTTATTTTTAAATTGGTAATGGTTGATTTCAAATAGGGAATTGGGCAGTGTGTGTTTAGTGGTGACACTTTAGCAGCATAAAAGAGAACAAATGGTGCATGGGATTTCAACTACCTTATCTGCCTGTCATCCCCATGAACAAGAAAATACAGTATTGTTATTTTAAAACTATTTTTTTCTTTTCTAACTTGGGTTTTATTGAGATTTTCAATATTCTAGGTTACCATAAGCATAGGTGCCTCTGAAAATATACACAGAAATGTTGTGACTGACTGTAAATTCTGTAAATCTTTTTCTTGTAATTGCCTCCTGTAAGTATGGTATGTAAAGCAGAGTCTATCTTACTGTTGGATAAGAAATGTACACTTATACAATTTCTGCAGTAAAAGTACTGCAGTTATTATTCTCTTGATGCCAATATATGTAAAGTTTTGGGAGTCATTCATTTGGCATAAATAAAGACCTGACTGATATGTAGTACAAATGGTGAGACTGCTTTTACACCTAAGTGCTTCCCCTTGTGTTTCTTGTAGGAAACAGAGATGAAGGTACACATGCACACAAAATTTTGCATCATTTGTTTGCTGACATTTATCTTTCATCAGTGCAATCATTGCCATGGGGATGGGCATAACAGTGGTCCTAAAAAGGATCGTGGACACTACCATAATGACTATCAGATCTCAAATGAATCGTACTTTCAGAATGGAGGAACAGAATCTATGCCGAGTAAACTTTCAACATTGGAAGCTGAAAATGAACAAAAATACTACATTGAGAAGATTTTTGATCGTTATGGTGAAAATGGAAGATTATCCTTTTTTGGCCTGGAAAAACTGTTAATAAGCCTTGGTTTAGGAGAGGTAAAAGTAGTGATGATAAATCATGATGATATTGGCCATGATCATGTTTCTCACTTATATGCTTTAGAAGTACAGGAAGGAAAGCATTTTCACTCTCACAACCATCCTCACAGTCACTCAGATTCAGAAAACCAAACCACGATTGGTATGTCTGCAAAGAGAAATCACAAATGTGACCCTGAGAGAGACACAGTAGTGCCATCAGTAAAAGATGATGGCAAACACATTCATGACCAAAGTCGCCGCCACCATCATCACCACTCTCGTCCACATCGCCATGACCATAATGGCACACATCATTCTCGTAATGATTCAGTTAGTCATCGTGAACATGGAGAACAGAACCATGAACCTTCAACAGAGACAAACACAACTCAGGATCAGCCAGAAAGGAAACAACGGAAACAGAAGAAGAAGCAAAAGAAGATCAGTGAGACTTCAGGAGATGCTACCTGGGATTATGCCCCAGATCACGATCCCAGTGATCAGTATGAGCACAACCGTGTTCATAAACATGATCATGTACATGATGCATCTCACTTGCATGTGCACCATCACGACCACAGTAGTGATCGTTCTAGTAGTCATGGACATCAAGATGCCAGTGTAGGTCATAACGATGGACACCGAAATACCAGCAAGCGAGAGGCGCCTCACAAGCAGATTAGTGTAAGAAAACGTGCTCTCTTTTCAACACGTAGTCACAAGGATCACAGTGAAGATGAACGTGATCGTGAAGAGGTGAGTGTGAAATGGAGAGCCAGTAAGTTGACTTTTGCTGTTGTTACATTTTGCTGCATGTAGCATACTATGTTACGTAACAATTGCAGGTGCATACCCACAAATGACAGAGAAGCACGTTCGTCGTGGTAATACAGGTAGCAGAGTAAAAATACTAGAGGTCACTGCCACAGTTTTGAGTTTACTTTATGAGTTTTCACATCTATCTGCCTATAACCCATCTTTTCTCAGAGATCTATCTTCTAGCCAGTTTATCTCTTGGAAGCTGATCCTTAGAAGCTTTCTGAGATACTCTGCTTACAGGTGAGATTTTTCCCTTCCCAGCATTCATGAATATTGCCACAACACACACCGGTTTTGGACTTCTTTCTGAATCTGAGACTATTAACCTTTTTGAAAACTGTACAGACACTCTTTCCTCAAAGAAATACCTGCATCTCTTCAAAATGCTTCTAATGTTATTGACCTAAGAGATGATGAAACAATTGTAGATGTAGCTTCTGTAGCACTGTGCTCAGTGTAAGATCTGCTGTTTCTTTCTTCCCTTATTTCCCTTATAAGCATCCCTTATTTCTGCCAGTACCATAAATTTACTTCCTCTTCCCATTACTACAGAGGCAGGATATTGTGATGCCATAGTTTTAAACTAGAAGTCAGGATGGGAAAGAATGGAGGGAGTGCTAAATTCAAGTTTTTAAACTGAATTAAAAACTCAGAAGGTTGGTAGGTAAACAGAAGTGTTAGTAAACTTGTTTTGGATTTACATTTTCTTGCACTCCTTACCTGTTGCTCTTCATTGCTTTTACTGTGTAATGGTAAAGAATACAGAAACTCATTTTCATTGATATCTATCAAAACTTATATACGTGTTGGGAGACTCGAATTTGTAGTGCAGATATTTTTACTGTGTCTTTTCCCTCGTAAACCACTTAGATCAGCTTAAAACATATTTTAGCACTGGTGGAATGTTTGGGCCAAAGTTTCTCCTTTCTGTTTTGTGTTCTTAAATAATAATGCTAAATTTTCCGTAACTGTAGCTTTTTTGTACAATTCGCTTGCAGTGTTTAAATGCTACCCAGCTGCTACGGTACTACGGTCTGGAAACCAGCTCTCTAATATCTCCTGAATTGTTTGTGTACATATGTCCTGCTTTGCTATACCAGATTGAGAGAAGGCTTTGTATTGTACGTTATGATGAGCTTGAAGATGTTATGAAAACAAAAAATGCATCAATCGAGAATAAAGATAAAACAGGTGCATCAGGTAGGTGTATAACATCTAAAGCTTTCTAAATTATTTTGGATTGTAAATACAAACTTCAAAGTTTGATGTGTAATACAATTTAGCATTGTGTGTAGTGTAAAGGAATGGTTGAAATTTAACATCTTAGAAGACATTTGAGACAGCATAATCCTTTAATTCAGGAGACACAGTGTCCTGTTAGGTGGTATTACAGGTTCTCCAAGGTAACCATGGATCAAGAAGGCATACCTTTCTTTTGTACTTTTATATCTTTTTTTTCACTATTATTTTCACTATTTTATGTTTGCTTATTTTTATTCCTGTTGTTTTGGTCTTCTATCTCTGAGACCTAACGTCATGCCATTGGGCCTAGGCATTTTGGGCTGGATTCTTCATCTTTAGATGCTGGACTCTATAGTAGCAACACGGGCAAGGTACAGAATCTTTGGAGGCAGAAGCATCTCTAGGGTTGAGGAAGTCCCACAGATGGTTTATTGCCATCATTTGCATTAGGTTATGTCCCTTTTTCTTAAGGTGGTCTGTGGATTCATCTCAAAGTTGTATAGTTGCAGTGTAACTTTGGCTCTAAATTTCTTAATAAATTTGACCTGGATCTATTCATTCAGGAATAGAGAACACACCTTCATCACAGTTTGTTCACTGGAAAATAAGATTTTAGGTATTACCGTTTTCATTTGCCTGCAGTAATACAAATTTTTAATTGGCATCCAAAATTTTTTGTGAACTTAAGATACAGACATGAGCAAGATACAAAAATATTTGTATTGCCATTTCTGACACTTTCCTATTCTGACTTCCAATATCAATTATTCTATAGTATCCCTTTCTTAAGCACATGAGAAGTGTCCCATTAAAATCTTTTGTTGGCAGTTTTTGGTATTTTTGCGTGTACCTTGAGTAAAAATCAGTAGACTTCTTATCTCATTGCCATAGTTCCAAGCTAACAATACCTTTATTACTGTTAAAGCAGTTGCTTTAAGGGCAGAATCCATTATTGTGATTTCATAACTGAATGTACTTTTAAAATACATGCTCATTACTGCTGTCTTTCATAAATCATATTGGAATTGTTTAGTTGCAGTGAATATTAGAAATCTAAAAAATCTTGCACATAATGTCTGTATTTTGAAAAAAAGTATTGTAATGGTGAATATTGATTAGTACATAGATAATAGCATCATTACAAGTAAAGCTTGAAGTAACCGCATTTTCATAGATGTTAACTGTTGGAAAGTATGCATTGTTCTCTGTTAACAATTCTAGAATCATTAAAATAGTTAACTTCTTATGTCTGCTATAGGGACACATCTACTATCTTGTTAGCTGTTCAAAGATGTCTATAAACCAAATACACTCTGTGTTTCATATGGCACCACATTGTTTTGTGGAGTGGTCTCGTTGAAGTAAGAGTTGACCCCTGCCTTATTACCAAGAGCATTTCTAGAGTAGCTCTAAGCATTTTCTGCCAATTAAAATGTTGAAACCCTATACAAAACTGTCATGTTGCACATGCTTTGAACCAGTTTAATTAGGAAGTTTCTACAGTTGAGTGCTTCTTTTTAAAAGAATGCATTTTATTTCTCTGTAATGAGAAAGGGAGTTGATGAATAACTCAGCTTGAAGACCTTTAACATTTTAAGAGACTTAATTTGCAAAGTTAATGAAGCTTATCGTGAACATTTAACATATTTTATGTCATCTGATACCTTGAGTATAAATAACACCTTTGCCTGTTAGTTGCTAAAATTTGGCTTCTAACATTGGTTTGGCTGTGAAAATAAACAGTAACCCCTAAAACAGGTCAGCTTGATTAGATAATGATCAATCATTCTTCATAATAATTTTCTGTATACCCTTGTATTAACTGCAGCAACATTTCAATAATGGAATGATGATGCTTCCTTCTTAAGTAAGGAAGTGAATCACAAAACTACAAATCCTGACTGGAATGTGGGGACTGTGGGAGGTGTAGGACAAATGCCACTCACAGAGTAACTGAACCTACAGGTTGTAGGATTTTACTAAAATGAGAGTGTGCTCACACGAGCTAAGATAGACATTTTTACATAGAAGTATTTGCCAAAGTTGAGAGGATGAACTCTTTTTTAAAACATGAGCTTTCTGTGATTTTCTTTAGTTTTACTTAAAGCTTTCAGAAGAACTTAACAGAGCAGTGTTGCTTTTGTTCATTGATACCAACCTTTGAGGTTTCCCTTACCTCTGATAGTGTGGTTTTCTAAAGCAAAGTAATTTCATTAACTAATGACCAAAACTTACGAAGCTGTGTTGGGTTTTCTGCCTGTAATTTACAGACATTTCTGTAACATCTTCTAATAGAGGGTTTTCAGGGGCTTACAGATACATCTGACCTTTCACAGTATACCTGCTGGAAGAGGTGCCATTGTCATCCCTGAGGGCTCCTAAGCAACTTAACTTTAAAAGGAAAGACACATCCTACTATGAATCAGGCTAAAAGAAGTGATACAAGTAAACAGCAGTTTTTTTAAAGGTGGAGATCACTTAGAGCTGATGAGTCAGAGTATATCAGATCAGATACAGCTTGTAATTCCGCCTGTGCAGATTCCAGTGTTCCCTGGCAGGGATCTGAGAGGTGCACAGATTCCATATTCAAATTCTCATATGCCTCGTCTTAATCATGATGCCATGTTTAGGTACTGTATCATTCATAAGAGTATGTAAGCCCTTCAGAATTATGTTTGCCAAAATTTAGCTATGAGATATGAAACTTAAGCCAGTTTGCATAATCTCCTTTCCATTTTTTTCCATGTAAGGCTGTTGATCATCTAACCTGGCATTTAACATCATAAGGTATCCAGACTGGAAGTCCAGAGTCCTGCCAAATGGCTGTGTAATTTTTTTTGGGGGGGCTGCTTGTGCGTGCATGCATGATTCAGCACTGAATGACGAGTCCATGGATGCTGTTTTTTCCAGCAGAGCCTATTAATCCAGAGTACGTGGCTGAAGTGCTCTGGGGATGATTCAAGGCTGCTTAGTGGCAGTATTTTGGTCCTCAGGGTCCACATTAGACATACTTTTGTATTCCCATTTTCCAGCCTCTGTTTTTCAGTTCCTCATCTGATGGCAGACTTTGCCTTTTCAGCAACTCTGTTTTTCCCTTGGTCTCAATATGCATGCATGTCAGTGCTCACTGCATATTATCTGAAGCTTTTTCCAGACAGTTTCTCTTGCTGGATGTGGTCTTGTACTCTTTACATTTGAATGGGATTGTTTCCTTTTGTGCAGTGTTCTGGAGTGACAACTACAGACTTCGTAAGAATGGATATCCCAGAATAAAATCTAAAACAGCAGATGTTGTCAGCTTTGGTGTTGAACTAGACCAAGCCTGCAAGAGCCACAATTGTATTGACAAAGTCTTGTCAAATCTATTTTGTAGTGGGTTTGGTACCAGTAGAATTCTTGGGATGTTTGACATTTTGACATTGAGCAGCTACAACATATTCATTCCTCCTCTCCTCTTTCATCCATATCGCCTCCCACTCCCTCATTTTCCAGGAAGTTTTCTCTACTTGGTCAAAAATGAGCAGACCTTCCCAGATGCAAGGGAAGTCAGATCATGCTCTGAAATATGGAAACACCAGTGATTTTGAGTCAGGAGCTGTTGACTTACATTAACATTGGCAAACTGTGTAGGCGTTTCGATTAAAAATGAAGCTAGGAAAAACCTGAAGCCTTTAGGCTAAAACTTAGAGAAAATATTTTATTAGAGTGGCATGATGACTGCAAGAGTCATGTCTCTGCTTATAGGATCTCTTTCTTGAAAATTCCTTCTTTTGCATGTCCTGTAGAATTTTGCACATCCTCCCTAATTAAGAGGATAATGTTGGATGTCCCACATCCCATTATCACTTATAATTACAACAGTAGAGGTTCTCAGAAAAAATAAATGCTGCTGTTTATTGGTAGCAAGTTGCTTTCACCTATTCAAGCTCTTATTTAAGCATTTGATTTTAGAGTTCCTCTGTCAAAAGCTGAGTCCATCTTCTCATAAATAAAAATATGTTTCAAAGTACCAGCTGAAATAAATAGTGCCAAACTAAACATGTGACTCCAAACAGAAGAGGAGAAATACTGATGTCAGATAAATTTTGCATCAGAACCATGTTAAAAACAAATGTCAGATATGCATTAGGGTGTGTTAACAAGCTGAGCTCAGTCATTAAACAGTCTTAATAGTTTTACAGGTGTTGTTCTGATAACCTTTCTGTATTCATTTCTTCCCACAGCCTGGTTTTGTGGTATCATCTCTATCACCGTCATTAGCCTGCTTTCCTTGCTAGGTGTGATCTTGGTTCCCATCATTAACCAATGGTGCTTCAAATTTCTTCTAACTTTCTTGGTAGCTCTGGCAGTAGGAACAATGAGTGGAGATGCACTGCTCCATCTACTGCCACATGTAAGTATTGTTTCCTTACCTTTTGTTCTTAATTGCAAATGAGTCTAGAATTTTTAAGGAATTGTTCAATAGTGTCAATAAATAAATGCGCACTGATGCAAATGTAGAATGGCTTGACTATGAGGGACATCCTGAAACACTGTTAGAGACTTTCTGTTAACAAAAACAAAGGAAATGTGTTTTTCTTAAAAAAAAAAAAATAATAAAGAAAAAAGTAGTTGAGTATTCATAGTCGGACCGCTGTCACTATTTTAAACTGCTGTTACTATTTTAAAACACCTAATGATTCCAACAAGAGTATTTTAAAGTTACCAGTGTTGCTGTCTCTTGTTTACTGACGGTTGTGTATCAGTACTACCTAAAAGTATTTCCTGGGGATTAACCTTTATGGTTAGTCACTCCTGGGGAGAAAGTAACCTCTAACTTACTGAATCTAGAATTTGCCCAAGTTCCTGGGAAAGTAAGCAATTTTTGATTTGTGATGGTATACTATAATTCTTAAAAAGGAAAATGTTTTCTAAATTTTTGTTACTTTAATTCTTTTAGCAAAAAGGCTGATGTTTACATGTTTTCTATGTATAAATTCTAATACATATTTTTAGTCTTTTTTTTTAAGTTTATATTTCAGATGAGAATTAAGGCTGTAATTGCCTGTAATGGTTAAAAAAGGTCATAAGGTTTGGTTACTAATGGGACCGTAGGAATGGTAATTTCCTGTGATATTATTGAGAGTTAGTCTCATTATCAGCAGCACTGTGAGAAAAGCTGAAGCCAGATTATCTCTCACCACCCAAAAAAACTTCACAGAGGAATTTTTTTTATTGATTACGCTAATAAAAAAATTAAATGGCAAAATGTGTTGTGGGGGTGGGGAAGATGGAGGTTTATGGCTGCTTTTCTGGCAAGGTACCATATTTTTTTCATCTGAGCTCTGAGCCATTTCAGTCTCCTGATTGCACCAGGTCGGGCTGTGTTATTATTCTCTCCTAACAGTCACATGGAGGCCACAACCACAGTCACCACCATGGCCAAGGTCATGTGCATGAACACAAGCGTTCCCATCGACATGCCCACGGACATGGAGCAAGGACTGACGGCTTTCTAGAAGAAAATGATCCAGTGCTGAAAGGTCTTGTGGCACTTGGAGGCATTTATGTTTTGTTCATCATTGAACATTGTATAAGAATGTACAAACATTACAATAAACAAAAGGTGAGTACTAAAATTGCATGCTGTTTGAAACCATGGTACCTGTATTATCTTCCAAGTGTTGAGGAATTGTCTGTGTGATAATTCGTTAGTCTGGGAACAGGTGCTGCTAATCTGTATTCTGTCTGATGTTATGTGAAGAAACCCTTTTCTGAAGAAGTTGCTTTTCTTAACATAGTAGTTTGGGAAGGCAGTGTAGAAATCTAGTGGGGGAAGTTGCAGCTTTCTGGCGAGATACACTGGGAGGTAGATCTAAGTAAAAGAGATTACAGCTCTTCCCCTAAAGCACAGTGGGTTTTTTTCTTCCAAAAATATAAAAAGCAATGTGTAAGAAAGAACTGGTTATGGAGCCAGCAACTGTTGGACAATTTACAAGAAATTTAGCAGTATGTTATTAGCTAATGATGCTGGTGTTACAGAAGTATCCAGTTTTCCTACATCAGAAAACGCTAAAATTTTCACAGCTCCTGCTTTCTATAAATTGCCAGTCAAATTTTAACTTGTTTCTCTCAAAAGTATTGGATTTTTGGTGCTGAGGGCATTCTCTATTCATGATGGTGGTATAAAAGGAGAGCTCTGTTTTCACATCAGACTTGCTGTCTTAGCTGGACAGGCAGCAGAAGATTTTTCTGGGTAAGAGGAGGCATTTCTTAGATCTTCTGATAAAGGGATAGAAACTGTCACATTGGACATATATGTCCACATATATGTCACATTGGAAGATATTCTTTGAGATTAAATAATTAAATCCCCTAGGCTGCTTTGGCAAGTCCATAAGCTCAGTTATATAGGCTGCAGATAAAGAAAAGCTTACTACTTTCATAAAGGAAAATACATGCAAATTCTAGGAGTATAAAAAAAATTTTAAGTTGAACAAATTAGGGGAGCTGTTCTTGCTGCTTTCTTGAACAAAATCAGCAAATATCTGAATACATGTGTTTCTGGGCTGTGAGAGCAATCCCTGTCAGAATGTACTCTTACTAAAGTGCAATATTGTGCATGTGTGTTTGTGAGGTTCTGCAGTAGGTAGCTAAGAATGTCCACTGGGATAGCTACTGTTGCTGAGCCTTGCCTATTAAGCCTATACTTCATTCAATATTCTGAAGTAACATACTTCTGTTAAACATGTTAAGAGAGAGTAACTTAGTCTCTTTAGAAGAGAGATTTTTGGACAACAGTTCAGTTCCTTTTATTTCCATCAGTGTCATTTTACCAACCAGATGTTACCTGTTTTCTGTTGCAGAGTAAGCAGAAATGGTGCAAAAAAAACCAGACTGAAGAATCACCAATTGGAAGGAAACTTTCTGATCACAAATTAAATAATAGACCAGACACTGACTGGCTTCAGCTAAAACCCCTTGCAGGTTGGCATTTATTTTCAGAATGTTCTCTGCTTGTGAGATTCAAAGTAGCAGCATGTTACTTTGGTATGGTATGTAGCATGTAACTTCTTGTACAGTTTGCTGCTATTATGCAAATCATTATTAATAAGACTTAATAGGCTTTCCCTATTAAATCCTTTTTTATTTTGTTTTCCTTAGATCTGAGAGCACTCTGAGCACTTCCTAATATGCCATAAAGATGGTACTCAGACTTCTGAAGCAGTCAGGTTTTGGGTGGCTGTGGTTCTTTGGGAGTTTTTTTATTTGTTTGCTTTCAGGGTGTTTTTTGGTTAAGCAGTGCCTGAATAGCTCAGCCCTGGCAAAAATTAGATCAAAAATGAACACCCACACAACCTGAATGCAGATACCTGTTGCACTTTGAAAATTCCAGCAGTTGAACCAATTATAGTTTGGCTGAGAAGGATAAACAAAATCTGTTTCTTTTCATAAATACGACTGAGTATCCTGAATATTCCTCAAGTATCCAAAACAACTCTGACAGACTGTGCCTTCATGACAGTCTGTGAATGCTAAGGCAGCGTGTATGCAGAAGGAATGCTGTATCCCCCTAGGGGTGAGGGAAGGGGGGAACTTTGCTTCATACCTTTCCACTGTGTTGCCTGCATGGCTGCTGGATTCATTTGTTGACANGTAACTTAGTCTCTTTAGAAGAGAGATTTTTGGACAACAGTTCAGTTCCTTTTATTTCCATCAGTGTCATTTTACCAACCAGATGTTACCTGTTTTCTGTTGCAGAGTAAGCAGAAATGGTGCAAAAAAAACCAGACTGAAGAATCACCAATTGGAAGGAAATTTTCTGATCACAAATTAAATAATAGACCAGACACTGACTGGCTTCAGCTAAAACCCCTTGCAGGTTGGCATTTATTTTCAGAATGTTCTCTGCTTGTGAGATTCAAAGTAGCAGCATGTTACTTTGGTATGGTATGTAGCATGTAACTTCTTGTACAGTTTGCTGCTATTATGCAAATCATTCTTAATAAGACTTAATAGGCTTTCCCTATTAAATCCTTTTTTATTTTGTTTTCCTTAGATCTGAGAGCACTCTGAGCACTTCCTAATATGCCATAAAGATGGTACTCAGACTTCTGAAGCAGTCAGGTTTTGGGTGGCTGTGGTTCTTTGGGAGTTTTTTTATTTGTTTGCTTTCAGGGTGTTTTTTGGTTAAGCAGTGCCTGAATAGCTCAGCCCTGGCAAAAATTACATCAAAAATGAACAGCCACACAACCTGAATGCAGATACCTGTTGCACTTTGAAAATTCCAGCAGTTGAACCAATTATAGTTTGGCTGAGAAGGCTAAACAAAATCTGTTTCTTTTCATAAATACGACTGAGTATCCTGAATATTCCTCAAGTATCCAAAACAACTCTGACAGACTGTGCCTTCATGACAGTCTGTGAATGCTAAGGCAGCGTGTATGCAGAAGGAATGCTGTATCCCCCTAGGGGTGAGGGAAGGGGGGAACTTTGCTTCATACCTTTCCACTGTGTTGCCTGCATGGCTGCTGGATTCATTTGTTGACAAAGAATCCATAGGCTGTTTGGTCTGTAGAAGGCAGAGGTAGAACTGCAGCCTTCTCCACTCAATTTAAAATGGAATATGGGACTTTGACATAGAACACAGGAAGACTTTCAGCTCTGTGGATCATGGTACATATATTTGAAACATCCTCATTTCCTTTTAAGAGGCAATCAGAGGAATTTTCCTTCTGATAACATGAAGCATGTACTGGTTTTGTAACACACTTGCTCTGAAAATGTGTTCTGCTGCTCAGTAAATCATTCATACTGCAGGCACTGGAAGCCCATGCTGAATTTGAATTTTGAACTGCAGTGCCACTACTGCTGACCTGAATGGTCATTCCATTTCTTTTTAAGCCACCTCCACATGATATTTAAGAACCTGTTTATCTAGAACTCTTTGCTGCTTAGACACTCAGTGCCAGAGAATTACACTTCCAATTTGCTTGGGTTTGACTCTGAAATATTTCTTTTTCATTATTATGAGCTAATAAATACATCATCCAGAACTGCCTCTTTTATTTCCACAACTGCTTTCGTTTCCCAGAGCATAGATTGCCAGTTTTATTTATTTATTAATACTTTGGAAATATTAGTTGACTTAAAATTCATTATGTAAGCCTTCCACATTGTTTTCACTTTGTATTACTTTGTAAAAATGGCTCTGATTGCCAGCAGGGTAATGAGCTCCCCTGAAGGAGCTCAGTGTGGGGGACACAAGTGTGTGACACAAGGATTCATGCAATGCAGCAGATCTGTAAGGAGTTTCTGTAGCAGTGGCAGGTCCTCGTACTCTGCAGCGAAGGCTGAGCTCTGACCTGCAGGGGCATGTGTGTGTAGGCAGTAGCCAGTTCAGGTTTCCTAAGCCACTCAGATTCCATCTGCAGCATATAAGACATTATTATCACTCTGACAACTCTCCTTTGCCAGTGTTGAACCATAAACTTTGTCAGCTGCAAAATTACTGATACAAGCCTGGGCTGGGCTAAAACCGCCTTTGAGTGCAATGGGTACAGTGCCGTTCTGTTGTAGTGGAGACTTACATGCTTTACATGCAAAATACTGAAAAAATGTATCAGTGAGATACTTCTGTTGTTTTCATGGAGCAGTTAATTCATAGTTCACCAGCAGTTGCTGGTGAGGTGTTAAATACGAATTAATGCAGTGTCTCTCCCAACTGGCTTTAATGCAGGAGCAGATGACTCGGTTTTATCCGAGGATCGACTGAACGAAACTGAACTAACTGATCTGGATGGCCAGCTGGAATCACCTCCCAAAAACTTCCTGTCTGTAGAAGAGGACAACAACCTGCACCATTCTCACAATGATGTCTCACATGCTGTTCAAGAGCATGATCTTCACGATTCAGAGTATGACAGCCATGGCGAAGATAAAATGATAGCTAGAAAACACGGTCACCACTGGCATCACAAACATTCCCATCATTCCCATGGCCACTGTCATTCTGGAAAAGACCTGAAAGATACTGGGATAGCTAATATTGCTTGGATGGTAATTATGGGAGATGGCATTCACAACTTTAGTGATGGCTTAGCAATCGGTAAGCAAAAGCACTGAGTATTTCTCAACAGTTTCTCCTTGCCTTTAGTAACTGGTAATATTTTACTTATCAGTGATCATAGGTAAGGCTCCCAGTTAGCACCTGTGGTTACTGACATTGTTTAATCTCCGTCAGAGCAGAAACTAAAAGGCTGTCAATTGTAATAGTTGCTCCTTTGTTAATATTTTGTGCTACTTCCACCAAAATTACTGTATTGGTAACAGTGACAGTAGCAATCTCTGCCAAGTACAGATAGGTGTAAGACAAACCTCCTTGTGATTTATGGAGAATGGTAATGCACATCTGTTGTTTGGATCATAGTATTTGCCTGTGAATTATAAGTAAATTCAGTCTTATTTACAATTTTATTTATGATATCTCTATTATTGTTAACACATAGAATTATACAGTACTTGTAAATAAAAATACATTATGAATCAGGTCACTGAAATAATTTTTTAAAAGTAGTACTGAGGATAATTTAGTTTTTGTTTAAGCAAAGTATGATTTTGGCTTATGGTCAGTATAGATTTATTTCTAGCCAAGCGCAGAACAAACTAAAATACCAAACAGATTTTGTTAGGTTTATTTAATCAACTTTGATTCACATAATGTTCAAAATGTGATTTGAACTGTAAAATGCATTAATTTGAATATATGTCATACAAGTCAAAATGGCAGTGAGAGTACTGAGGTGCATACTTTTAATTTTTCACTAAGGTAGCTGCTAGGAGTACACAGGGTTCTGAACTACCAGCAGGGGGAACACACACATTTTGAAGGATGGGGCATAAGCTACTTACTAGGGTCTGTAGTTAATACTGGAACTTACTACCATTCTCCACTTTCTCCAAACAATTTCTAAAGAAACTAAACTCCTCAAAAATTAAGTTTTTGCTTCATTTTCATATAAACAGGTAAGACATTTAGACAATTGCTTCTAAAGCCAAAAAAGGATTACTGTGACTTCTGTTGAGAACTTTACTGTATTGAAACTCCATTTCTCAATATTCCTGTGTCAAGCCCAAAGAGCTGATTCTTTGGTAAACTATAGATTTTAGAAAAGCATGTTTATATTTTCAGTACTTGAAGTTATGAGTAATCCAGAGGAAAGTTAAATTTGCCCTCTGTCTTCAGATTGTGTCTTCTCTTTCTACTCTATGTTGCCTGTTTTGACTGCTCACTGCAGGCTCTTTTTGTGCTTTTCTCTGCTACAGTACAGAAATTTAATACCAGTTTTCTCATCTCAGAAATATTTAAGGTATGAACTTAATGTTAATTGAATTAATTTAGCTTATTCAAAAGTTACTGAAAGACGTTTATGGCAATGTTTTTATCCTTATTATTTTCTAGGTCTGGCTTACTTATATTGCTGATATGTGCTCTACATATAAACAAAAAGGAACTAGAGAGGTTATTGGTTAAATAGTAGTTCTGATTTCCAAGCTGGAAAGGAGAGACAGACTCTTGCTCATGTGCATTCCTAACTGTCCTCATATACTTAACTACAAATGTAAAAGTGGTGCTGTTTATTATCTTGTTGCCTTTATGTCTCTGTTTAGGTCCGTTGTGTTCTCTTCTCCCAGGATTTGTCTTTCAGACACACTGAGTAATAAAGCATGCAGTGGTAATGCACATTCAAGATACTTCCAGTATTTCCCATTTATATACAGACAGGATGCTGAAAAATATTACAGTGTGCATTCAACAGAAGGGTGTCGTCTCTGGAAAGTCTGTTGATTTTTTTAGTTGAAAATAGTGCAATATCATTTAAATTTATTTTTCTTTTTTTTCTAGGAGCAGCTTTTAGTGCTGGACTGACAGGAGGAATTAGTACATCTATAGCAGTATTTTGTCATGAGCTTCCCCATGAATTAGGTAACTAAGTCTAGAAGCTCTGTGTTGAGTCTCTTCAAAATACAAAATATTTCTCTAAAAGCTGTTGTCATGATCACTGTGATAAGCATAATGCAATGCAGGTGTTGCAGGGGGGACCAGAACGTCAGAGTGGAAGGAGCAATATTGCTTCAGAGTACATAATAATACAGGATTATGTTGGCAGGTACTGGTTACAGCAGTCCTGTGAAGGTTTTTGAACATGTTTTTAAAAATGTTCTTAGGAGCATGCATTTGACATTTTGGTGTTAGAGCTCTGCATTTTATAGAGTTTCACACTCCTTTGTGTGGCATTGTCTTTTACACAAAGTTAAATTACATAAGTAAACACAAGTTTATGTAGTAAAATCCTACGTGGGAATCTTCAGAAGAGGCTTTGTACCAATTGTGGCCAAGTTCAAAGGTCTGGCTGATCACTTAGGGTAAAGCCTGTCAGTGCTGTTGCCAGTGCCATTGATTCTTCCCCCTAACTGGAGCATTTCTTCTTGAGGTTAGCTAACCATGATGATACCTGTTGTTTTCACATTGCATGAAAATTTACTGCACCCCAAGACTTAAAAAAGATCAGCTAGAGAGAGGAGGACTCTTCTCGTTTGCCACTAATGGGAGCTGAACTGAACTGTGTCTGTACTTAGAGCTTGCTTCCTTGATGAGCCCCTAGCTCTGAATGCTCAAAAGTGAGGTAAACAAGTACTTCAGAAACCCTTAGAGCTGATGAGTGAAAACATTTTATATAGGCAGCTACTGAGCTATGTGTAAGTGACAGGCACAGATGGGAAATAATAGAGCAGATGTTTGTGGTTTGACACTGGTACTATACAGTCATTAATTAAGTGAAGCTGCTGCAGTATACAAAGGATTGCAGTATATAGTAGTGTGCTTATAACTTGATAGCATAACATGATTAAACTAACCTTTAATAAAAGGTGTGTAGTTCACTATACATATTTTTTTGTTTTTATTTCTAGATTAAGCACTTAATTTCTAGCATATGTGATATGAGAATATTGTGTTAATTATCCTCAGAACTGTATATCATCTTAAACTTCTGATATTCACAAGAATTCAGTTTGAATGGAGTAAAATTGTTAGAGCTGATTACAGGACAGAAATCTAGATGTTTATAGAATGTCCACCTCTATCACCAATTTTAGCAAAGCTGTGCTGAATTCAAAATAAAACAAATTAGCCTGGCACATCTTAAACCAGAAACCTGATTCAGCATGGATGTGAAGTCATTCTTTCGGAATGTAACTCTTCCTTTTTTTAGATTCAAATTCATTGCAACCTTCTGTGGGGACTAATGCCTCTTAATCTTCTTCCTGAATTTGCACGATGAGGTGTATATAGCTAAGAGGAATTTTCATAGGTACTGATCAAAACTAAGCCTCTGTTTTATGTGCAATGAAGAACCTATGTGAAGTAAATGACTTGGACACAGGACTAGAAGAGATACTAAGCAAGTTTGCAGATGACACAGAACTGGGAGGAGCTGTTGACTGCCTGGAAGGCAGGCAGGCCCTGCAGAGAGACCTCAAAAATGAGAGGACTGGGCAATCACCAACCACGTGAAGTTCAACAAGGGGAAGTGCCAAATTCTCTACCTGGGATGGGGCAACCCTGAATGTACAGACAGACCGGGGAATGAGATGCTGAAGAGCAGAGCCGTGGAAAGGGACCTGGGGGTCTTGGTCAATGGCAAGTTGGATATGAGTCAGCAGTGCCCTGGCAGCCAGGAGGGCCAGCCCTGTCCTGGGTGGGCATCAGGCACAGCATCATCAGATAGTCGAGGGAGGGGATTGTGCTGCTCTGCTCTGCACTGGGGTGGCCTCACCTGGAATATTGTGGGCAGTTTGGGGCGCTGCAATGTAAGAAAGACAGGAAGTTATTAGAGAGTGTACAAAGGAGGGCAATGAAGATGGTGACTCCCGATCTAGACTCCTCCATTCAGCCTTCATGATTAATCCCTATTACCTTCCTGACAATCAGCATGATGAATAGGCACCTTTAAATCATATTTTAATCAAGGGATTGCTGCACATAAATACAATTCTTACAAGAGTTGTCATTTTCTGTTGCCTTTGAGCCTCTGTAGCAGCATTTTTACTTTGGCAGTTCCTTGGATTGTTGAGATAATAAATGTAAGCTCATTCATTTACTTCTGTCTTGAGGAGCACTGATGCCAACCCCCTGTGTTCTGTCTCCATTGCAGGTGACTTTGCGGTGCTACTCAAAGCAGGAATGACAGTAAAGCAGGCCATAGTGTACAACCTGCTGTCGGCCATGATGGCATACATCGGGATGCTGATCGGCACGGCCGTGGGGCAGTACGCCAACAACATCACCCTCTGGATCTTCGCCGTCACCGCCGGCATGTTCCTCTATGTGGCCTTGGTGGACATGGTAAGGGTGGGATGCTGCTGTGGCACTTTTGCATTCTGTGCACAAAGCCTAGGACTTCTGTGGCTGGGCCGCTGGATGCTGGAGTTCAGTCTAGTATTCAGGGTTGTTCTTCACTAAGATTTAATCTGCGTATATTCCAGAAAGTTTAGTCTGAACCTTCAGCACGAGCAGCTGGTAATACATAGTTCCTGTGGTGATTAGCTTTTAAAAAAAATTGTCTGGTGGGAAAATGCTGCTGCTTCAAGAACATACAAGTACATTATCTTTAGTGTGTGCACCATAGATCCAGATCCTTCAGGCAGTAATACTGTTGTGCAGATTATCAGTCCATATCCAGTCCTGATTCCTCTCCTAAGCAGTTTCAGAGTTTCGTTTAAATAAGCCAATTTCCTCACTTCTTGTCTTTCCCAAGCCCAGTGATGACGAAATCATTTTTCACATTTTGTAATGCTCTTCACTTCATTATAGAGACTTTGATTTGTAAATATACTCTAATTACTAGATTAACTCAGTTCCTTAAATCCATTATTCGGTAGTTAAGTTCTTTTCAGTGCTTACTAAATTGTTAAGTAGAACGTCTGCATAGAGGGATCCTACTTGCAACTACAGTAGCCTAAGTAGCCTATAATTACTGAAATATCACTTGCTTATAAGTCCCGTGGCTGATATGTATGTCCTGTGCTCTCTTTGACTGAGGAAGGCAGTATTTTCATTCCTTTATTCCTTTTTCTTTTCCTCATTCATCATAGTAGCAAGCAAGTAGTCAAAGCCCAGTGGTCTGACTAAACAAGAGCAGGAAAGCTTCTGCAAGACCTAAAATTGCACCAGATTGTTATCTTGGTGTTTCCATAATCTGCCTTCTTCTCAAAGACCTTGTTACCTGACACACAATAAGAATAGATTTTGATTGTTCCAGTGCTGTCATAGTAAATATCCAGTGGTGTTAAAGCCCATTATAGTAATGCTAAGTTGAAGCCTTTTTTTCATCCAGAGCATGTTCCACCAGATTTCAAAAAAAAACATCTGTGACTTCTCAGAACAATTTCTTCTTCATGCCTGCCAAGCTGCTCTCAGAAGTTCTGTTCATACCTCCCATAGCCACTGCATCATTGCAGGGACAGCAAAGCTGAAGCAGCACTGTGTACAGCAGCAGTTGGGCAGTGCCTGTTCGCCAGGTAAATGTGAATATGCAAGAGGTTCCTACAGTGCTAATGTATGTGTGGGCTGCATCTCAAAGATGGAAGGAGGGGTTTATTGCCAGTAACAAGTTCTTGCAGTGCACAGCCTCCTTCCTTCTTCCCTCTCAGGGTCTTTCCAGGACCCTTTCTACAGTAAAAACAAATAAGTATTTTGAAGACAGCAACAATGGGGAGTGTGCTCATAGTACTGGTTGCTGTTAAATAATCTTTTTTTTTTTTTTTAATCTTAAAGAGGAGGGCTCCTCTACTTGCTATTCAGTTTCACAATTTGTGGAGTATATGGGCACTGCCACTATCTGTAGCTAAGACTTCCAGTTCTGCTCATCCTGTTCCCCTTTTTCATGTCCGTGACTGGAAGTGGAGACAGAGTACTGTGCCCTTCCTAGGTTTAGAAACAGATACCATTTCATTATGTTTAAGAGCATCTTAGATTCAGAACAGCAATATTCTGTCTCTGTAGAAGTTATAACTTCTACAAAAACTTAAATTGCATACAGGTCTCCCATTCTAAAAACATGAAGGTGAGAATTGGCAGCAGCAATTCCAACACAATTCTCTGATTAAGTTTTGTATTACTTGGTGAAAACAACTCTGATTTATTAACAATAAAACAATTCTGCAACAAATCTCACCTGCCAGCATGACAACTATATAGCAATCTTTAGTAGTGTACAGGACATAATTACTGAATTTCTTCTAACAACTTAACAGTACTTTGTAGCTTGATACAGTGCTTGCTGGTAAAGTGCCTGGTCTATTTTATATGTAATTGTCATGTGTATGCAATATGTCATTATTCACATCAGTTTGGGGGGGTTTGTATATATTTAAATACTCAGTGGGTCAAATTAATTGTCAAGTTTATGTATGTTTTAGAAATACAGTAATACAAGGCCGGATGGGTGTGATATATATGGGATTTTAGCAGCTGATGTCATTGTTGTGCAGAATTTTGGTACTCAGAAAAACCAAAACTACTCTAGCCTATCTAATGAAGAGCAATGGACTTGTGCTGTGTACTACCTGAAGTTTCCATTTTCTTCTGTATTCTCTTTTTCCATAAGTGTGACTTGAAGGAATTCCTTTAACTCCTGCTTTCTTGAATTAATTTCTTTGTGAACACGTTATTTCTCTTCTGTATGGGTGGCTTTGTAAAACACTTCATAAGATTTATTTTTGCATCTTCCAAGTCCACTATTATTTGTTGCTTTTTGTCAGTACCCTCTGACTTTTCTTCATAGGTGAGGAATAAAAGGAGTAGCCAGAACTTCCATAATTTTTATAGCTTCACATAGAATTTTTGTTTAATTGCTTATAGCTATTATTCCCATATTTAAAAGGGATGTGTATGTGAATGTGGGTAAGCATCTAACATGACAAATGAATGGCTAAGTTAATCAGCAAAGTCATTATAACAGGTATATTTATAGCATGGTAATTACTGTAGAAATAGGCATGGCTTTTTATTATGTTTCTTTGAGCATGACTTAATTTTAATTGAGTAGAAGTACTCAAGAGAGCAGAACTGCTGGGCTGGTTCTTATCTTGAGGAACTTAACGTTCAGTTAGATGTGTGATCCAGTAAAAGCTTAAGGAAAAAAGGAAAAGGAAAGGCATTTTTAATTTGTTTTGTAAATACAAGATAAGATCATGTTTTTATTGAATGTAGTGGTTAGGTAGAGTTTGAGCTATGTGTTGGTGTACTGCTTTTGTAACAGAATCCAGGAGTGTTTATTCTTGACAATCATTTTGTAAACTTGTCCATGTATAAATGGAATAGAGGTTAAATAACTTTCTAAATTGTTTTTTTTAACTTTTAGCTTCCAGAAATGCTTCATGGAGATGGAGATAATGAAGAGCATGGCTATTGTCCCGTGGGGCAGTTTGTTCTTCAGAATCTAGGCCTGCTTCTTGGATTTGCCATCATGCTGGTGATTGCCCTCTATGAAGACAAAATTGTGCTTGACATCCAGTTTTGACCTAATTCTGGTAATCACTGTGGTTACAATAATGTTGCTGTATGGCTTTGAGTCTGCACTGTTTCGCTGTATGCACATTGCTCAGAGGAAATGCGGTGGCTTGCACTACTTACACAAGTACAGGACAGTCACTTCTGCCTAGATTAACTTCTGCTGTTTTTAATTCAAATCAGAAGAGGTCACCCAATGCAGCTTCTAAACTTGAGTGATTGACATTTAGGAAACACTAAATATGAGAAATCAAGGCCGAGTTCAGTGTACTATAAAGGGAGAACTGCTTGCTTAAGAAAGAAAAAGTACAGTGAATGATCTTCTCATTTGGGAAAACACAGTTTCATTAGTACACTTGGACAGAACCCAGAAGATTTTGCATCTAAAACTCATACCTCTGCAAGGAACCCGAGCAAGCTTTTAGTGCCACATGGGCACTGAGGAGCGCATATATGTATCTGTATATGTATAGATCTATATAGATATATACAGATATGCATACATATATATGTGTGTGTGCATGTGTGTGTATATGTATATATATTAACTCTGTGCTGATTTTTCTGCATAGTGGTGACTTGAAATATTGAATCTTACAGCAGGACATGACTGGAAACCACTATGCTGGTTTAAATTTTTAAAAAGAAACCTCAACCCCAAACACTGTTTAAATTCTTTGAAGACATGTTGAGCTCAGGCCACCATTCAGCCCTCCTGTGTAAGAAGGCAGGCTGTTGCCATGTACTCTGCAAAGTGTTACTTCTGTCGAGGATCAGTTTGACGATGTTTTTCCCGACTAAGATTTATTTGATGTTTGTTCCTTGATATTAGTAGGAAAATGCAAAATGCAGTAGAATTAGTGTTAGCTTGGGGAAATCCCTGACGTTGGAGTTATTGAGCTATTTCTGGTTCTTTCTTACAGATGCTAAACTTGTATTGTGTGCCACTTGCAGCATAAACTACTGAAGAATTGTGGCTGTGAATTTGTGCAAGCTCTTTTAACAGAGAATCCATGTGGGAATTTCTCCATTTTTTAAAAACAATTATTTTGAACTGTTTTCTTCTCTTCATGTTAAAACAATCCAAAGTTGAAGATGCTAGTTACTGAACCTGGGCACGAAGGTTAAATTATGCTCTGTGTATGTTGTACTGGTAGGTTATTTACAATGCTGTAATAGCGGATCAAATGTGTTTCTACAATGCCTTGTTATCAGACATTGCAACACCAGCCATTTCTGGCAGTAGAGAGTATGTAAGAAGATTTCTACTTCCAGTATAAAGGAGTTCATTTCTATGATATTTTTTTACAATTTTGGTATCTAAATTAGATTATTAAAAAGCAGATGTGGTAGAACAATGGTAAGTGTCATTTGGAAGAATAGACTGAAACTTTGGGCCTTAACTTGCTGGGACCAGCTGTCCTAGATCAGATTGTGCTGATATGCGTATATTGCCAGACATGAGTTAGTTCTTCTTGTACCCATCTCCTTAAAAAAAATTGTGAGTTTGTGAGGAGTGCAAGTTGATTCTGTAGTACCAGTCCTAAGCATGGCAGTAGCCTTTTTTAAAACATGCAGTTTGTCTCTTTTATGTGTATGCCAGGTAAAAGCTGTATTTTGACTCTGTGCCGTAAGTTCTGTTCTGGTCTGCTTGGTGCCAGTGTAGCTGCTGAGAGCACTGATCCTAACGCCTTTAACAAGAGCCACTTGGTATCTTCATTCCATTTCAAGCTCCTGTGTTTCCTGTGGCCCTTTACTTTTGAAGCTTCATTGGTCAGTTTAGCTTTTACTGAGAGAGCAGCTCATGCATTTTAAAGTTACCAGTCGGTTGCCAGTATTTCTTCCTAATTCAGTATCAGGAAACAGTATTAAGGGTCCATTTCAAAGAAGGGTGCAGTTTTTTCAGTGAAGAAGCCAAAAGCCCAGAGTTCAGGCAGGCAGCCATTTGTTGTTCTGAACTCAGGTTTTATTTTTTCCTCTTTAAACATGTTTACTGTTGGACCCTAATTAGCAAACACACTGTTGTTAGCTTCAGATTACTGAATTTCTGCAGTGTAAAGCTCCTGGATAACCTTTTAGCATAGTGCTCATGTTTGGTCACTGAGTACCATTTTCAAAGAGACTTAACTCACTGGATAGATACCTTCTGAGGATCTAAGTTTAAACAATCTGTGTTTCTTATGTATTAAAATGACTTAGTTTTTATTTTCTGTTAATTCAGTCAAGTATAAGGGGGTCATTATGTGGCTGAACTGATGTTTTGTCAAATCATTTTTTAAAGTTTATTCTCTTAATTCTTTTCAAATGAAGATTTCTGTATTTCAGGTAGTATATTTACTTTTGTATTAGTTGGAATATGGTTATAGCTTAATACACTGCCTCTGTGGGAAAATAGTTAACTTCCTTCCAAGACCATCTTCAGACAAGGGAAAAACATGGTCATTGAAGGTAGGTACTGTATTTTTCATGGAATATAGGTTGTTTACTTTTATTTTCTAATATTTATTGCAAATGTAACAGAGCAGTGTAATAGCTGTGACTTCTTCTATATGTTTCCGCCAGTATTGAATTCCAAAAGATTCTAATGTACGCTTGTGTTACAGACAATCTGAATTCCACTACATTTCTACTTGGCTTCAACATTCCATTTTGCTTGAATCCAGAGTCTCATTTAACTTGTATTTGTTGGAGGGCATAAATGTTACTTGTATATTACAATGCTGTCACTGTGTGACATCACATACAAATTTTGATGTAAATCACATTGCACTCAATCCGCTGTGATTATGCTTAGAAAATGTTGTAGTTGCTAGATGCAGTGTGATTTTTTTTATTATTATTTTTTTTCTTTCCTCTCCCCATTAACAACTGAGTCTATGGTTTAAGATGTGATTATGGTCCAATAAGATAACTTGCTGAGCTATTGGTCTTTTTGTTATAACTAGATCATTTTTTAAGATTTTATAAAGCTGAAAATGATCAAATGCTGTTTTGTTCATTGTCAACAGTGTTGTGTTCATTTTATGTATGTTCCTTATACGTAAGGAGCCTTCAGAAAATAAAATTTATTCAAGGAGCAGCTATTTTTGTTGGCTTTTATAAGGTTTTATTATGCACTTTTGTATTTTAGTATTCTGTTTCAGATCTCATGAAAAGCACAAATGCAAGATTGTTAAAAAACTCATTCTGATTTCTCTTTTTAAGTGGCACTTCAGTACTGACATGCATTCCTCATAAGTGGTCTGGAAAATGCACTTACCTCCCCACACTGCAATAGGTTTATGAGTTAAGCTGGCGTGGTAACCCTGTCTGATCCAGTGTTCCTGAGGAAGTCATGACAATGACAAAGGTGATGGAATGGCCTGTAGTTGAGAGGATCCCTTCTGTCTTGCCGGTCTTGTATACCAAGGCCAGGTGACTTGGTCACTGTGGAATGTCTGCTCTCCTACATGGCTCCAGCTGTACCTGCAGTAAAGAAGAAAGTGATCTTTTTCATCTCGGACAGTCTTGGATAGGCTAAACTATTTTTGTATTGTTGGCAGGGCTTTTTGGTTTGCTTTTTAACAGATAGCCCTGAAAACTTCTTTCTTGTTTCCTCTTTCTTAGCAGATTGCTTCCTCTCCCGAAATATACAGCACCAAACTTCCCATAGTTGTCATCATCAACAGAGGATTCTCAGCCCCTCTCAGTCACTAATTTCTGTTGCAACAAAAAACATTTCAACTAAATTATTTTCTTATGAATCACCCTGTTCCCCCTTTTGAGACTAGAACTTAAGAATATTAATTCTATAGTATTTGTTGATATATAATACTATAAAGTGTCACCAAATGAAAGATACTGATGACAGGTACTGTGTCATAGAGGATTTTTGGATGACATTCTCCTAGCTTCTTAGTTTGCCTGTTCCAGTGTGCTCCATCCAAGAACAATCCCTGAACACAGACCCCTGAATCGACTGGAAAAGATATCATTAACACAAAACCTGGGAATGTCTTCTAGCTGACAGTGTGTTCCAAGGGGTTATCACATAACTTCATTTGATCTTACACTTCTATGTGTAAGATCAAATTCTATGAAGTTTTGTAAAGTTAAAATGTCTAGTGATACCATAGTGTATCCAGCCTGTTCAGAAGGTTGAGTTACAGAGCCTAAAGACTGTTCCACAGTACAAGATGCTTTTTACGATTATCCTTATTTTAAATTTTGTGTATGTACTCCGGTCACTCTTAATGTTTTTGAACTTGGACATTTGACCATATAGACTGTCTTTCACTAGTTAGTGTTTACACTGTTTCATTGCTTAAGTTTCAAATTGATTATACCTTTCTAAAGCAGTTCATTAAGGGAGTACAGGAATTTTTTTTAAAAAAAAGGTCCTTAAATGCTTAAAAAACATGCATATGTTAATTTTGCCATGTCACACTGACATGGCTGAGTGATAGCTGTCATTCCATCAGCTCTCCAGAATCAAAAAAAGCAAGTTACAGCAACTTAACTATTTCTCCTCAAACTGATACTCAGTGAAGTACTAAAATTGGTATTAAGAACAGTTTCATTTAATCTGTTCTTTTTTCTGAGGAAGGGCAAGCTAACAAACATACCTGCAACTGGAAACTAAGATAAGTAATATATAACAAAGTGGTTTCATGGAAAACAGGGTTTCCCCCCTTAAAGCAGTGCTCTATTGCACATTGTGATCACATCAGAAGATTTTCCTAGGGATAATTAAAGTAGCATGCCCAGCTTCTCTACTTACTGTTTGGTGTTCCTTGCCTTAGGAAAATACTCCTCTTTAAGCATGTATGCTAATGGGATTAATTAAAGGGGGAAAAAAAGACAAACCAAGTATGTCTTGGAAGTTTGATCTGCTCTGGGAAGTTTGGGGTAAGGAGTGTCCTGTCTTGGAGTTATTTTATACCTATATACAAATGTGGGTATAAAATACCCAAATATGGATGCTGATCCAGGAGGCAAACTAATCTCAGCAGTTCTGGGGACTTAAACCTGTGTATCTCATGGGGAGCAACGCAGTTGTGTATGTTTGTCACCTGAAGCCATTAACATAATGGCACAACTCTAAATGTGCAAATTAATGCTCTCTTCAGGATACATCAGCAAAGGCAGATAATTGTGTCGTTCATTCACTTACCATTTTCAGGAGCAATTTCATATTCCTTTTCTTCAGCACTTTGTAGCCAAATTCTAGTAGGTCTATTGGAATGACGTATTTTCTGGGATAGTTCTACTGGTCACCTGTTAAAAATGCTTGAGTGAAGAACAGTCCTGAAATGCAGAAGACTGGCGGAGTTCTGTTTCACCATAGCTGCAGAAGCAAAAGAGAGAGGAAGAGAAAAAACCCTGCATTTAATTTTAGTATTTAGGAAAACAGATATCTTCTAGAATAACAGAAGACATAATCTCTCCCTCTTTGAATCTAGGATTGTCTTTTTCTTTTCTGAAAGCAGTGGAACGTTGGATGGCTGTCCTATCTTTTTTTAAAAAATGTCATTAGCTTCTGCCTTTAAAAGAAATAAACAAAAACACCTTCAAAAAACCAAACCAAAAGCAAGCAAACACACAAAAAATGACGACAACAACAACAAAACACACCGCCCCACACACAAAAAAGGTCCCCAACACTTGCCCTGAAATACTTAGCAGGAAGTCTGCCCAGAGGCTTGCAGCCTGGGGAAGACTTACCCATCCATAGTCCTGGAATTTTGCCTTTCAGAATGGTCTTCATCACTTCTTCCAGTTCAGCAGACATCACTGGTAGCCCCTAAAAGAAATTTTAGAAAGGAGGATGTCAGAATACTTTGCCTAACAGCCTAGCTTAAATGATTAAAAATCAGCATAAGAGCTCTGTCCAACAGACATTACAAACTTCTGGGTCAGTCAGGTAGAAGCAATGCTGAAAACAGAATCAGTGGATTTCACAGAAGGTTACTGCAATCTTCTGTCTGATCTGTAGTCATTAAATTGCTCAGTGAAAAAGTCCATAGCCTCTTTTGGAGAAAGCTGCCCATACTGGAAAATTCTCCCTTGCCATCCTTCCGAGGAAACATGGTCTTCCCAGAGTACTTGTGAGTTGTACTGGCTGTACACACCCTTCACTAGTCTTGCTTAAAATTGCTGCAAGTTCCATATTCTAAAGCAGCAGAATTCCCTGTAGTATTGGAAGCACTTTCTAGCGTAGAACCAACAAAATCCAGTCCTCATTTTTTTTTTTTCTCCCCTTTTCTCCTGAACTGTGGTATCCCTAGATTGTACCTGATTTACAAAGTGGACTAAAACTGGCCAAGGAGTTGAAAATTGTTACAAGGAGGAGAAGATGCACAAACTTGACTGTATATTCACAAAAGCTGTTTCCTTAGGTAGACTGTAAGGAAAAGTACCAAACCAAAAAGTCCTTAATAGATTCTTAAGTGGAACAGTAATTTCACCAGACTGGAGATACAACATAATAGTAGATACACTACACCCAGTAAAAAAGGGTAAATACAAAATAGTAAATACAACACACTCTGGAAAAGCTGGGTGGGAAAAATCTGAATAATGTGGAGGTAGAGTAGAAAGTTAGGTGAGATGGTGAAAAGTAGTCAAGACCTCCAAGAAGATGCAGAAACAGCCAGTCAGCCCACAGTTGGCCACAAGCTGTATCTCAAAACCACTACAAGCTTTCCTAGTATGTAAACTAACACATAAAAGATACAGGTGGAGGCTAGCTGTGTCTCACAAATCCTTCGGTCCATCCTCTTGCCCTGAAATCAAGATTTGCTTATGTTTAAGTAATTTCTGACAAATTTCTTACAGTTTTTGAAAATTCTCTTAAAATGAGATACCAAGAGTAAAGGGCTGTAGCCCCTCTCTGGGCCCACTGCTTGCCAAGCCTCTGATGGTGTTTTGCTGGTGACTAACATAGGTCTCCTGTGTGATAAATTAAGCTGATTACTGTGGCCTTTCTACCTGCAGCAGATATGATGACTAATTCTCCCATGGCTGTTTTCTAATGCTCTTAGCTTCAGCATGCTATGTTTCTCACTTATTGTCTCCTAAGTGCGCTGACTCACACAGAGCAAAGTCAATTTAGTTGGTTGTAATTGGGGGGATGGTGGGTGGTGTTTACATGATTTCCCTTTCTTAGAAGTCACTGAAACAAGTCCTGATAGAATGTGAGATTAAGCCATGACAGCGAGCAGTGACAGCAGTGAGCACTGAGGCACACATCAAAGTCAGTAAAGACAGATTAAAAAAAAAGGAAAAAAGTTGTTGGTAATGCTCTTGTTCTGGGATACTTACACCTCCTTCAGGAGAAACAAAATAAATGCCGCTTGGATCAAATTTAGAACCTACATTTGTAATGATTTCTGAGGAAAAAAACACGTTTAGAACACTTACAGAGCCGATCCCAGTCATCAGTGATGCTGCCACCATAATTTTACTCTCCAGTCCTACAGCGAAGAGCATCAACTGGCACCTCCTGAAAGAAAGCCAGACAGTGATCTGAACAGCAGCCCAGCAATTCTCTGGGCAGCCCTATCTGTATCACTGTAATTTACTTGGAAGGCATCCAGAATTCTCACTGGAAAGTTTAAAAGCTGTTAATTACTTCTGCTAGTTCATGCATGAACCGTTTGATCTCCAGATCTTCAAATAATCATCCCTCGAGTCATCCAGCATTGCAGCTTTTGAAGAATAATAGCACCAAAAATTTCCATAGTAATGCAGCTAGAACTTCCCTGAGTACAAGTTTATGGAAAAATCTTCCAAAATTATCTCTACTTGTTTGGCATATTTCTAGAATAAATGTATGTTGTTATCACAGGGCCTTAGCTATGCTCATAATTTTTTTTTAAATATAAAATCAAACATGTTTAAAGTCTTGAGGTTGGGAGAAACTGGATTCAGGTGCGTGAAAAGAACAAATTATGAGTGATAACAGATAAATTATTTACGGGAGGTCAAGGCAAGAGTGAGTGACACACTGAGAACTGGGATGAAACTTACCAGTCAAAAAAGGTAGCAAGAAATGTTTACTACATACAAATTATTATCTTTAAAGAAAAAGAAAAGCTTCCCTTCCTGGTAGGAAGTATATTTGTTCATAAGCTCTGGTCATGGGACATGCCACTAAGAATCCACACTCTCCTTCAGCAAAGAAACAGAGGAACACACAGCTCCAAGAAGGTGCTTGAATCACTTGCCTATTAACACGTTGATAACCAAAATCACTCCAGGCTAACAGTGGTTTGACAATAACAGCCCTCCCCTCCCCCTTCCTGCTCCACCCCTAACTTTGAACGGATTTTGGCTACAGTGGGCTGCTTAGGAAGCTGGAACATGGAGAAGTGCCATGCATTGCTGGCAAATTCCAGAGAGGCTTCCACGGAATACACCTGGCTCTGCAAACAGGGAAGGAAATGCCATCTGCCAAAGTCACACAAAACCATCAGGGTTGTCTTTAATCTGCAACAGTCGGGGATCTGGTATTGAATAAATCACAGAGAGCCATTAAGTGTTTTAAGTACCTTTTACACCTGGCCAGGAGCGGAACCCACACCCTGCCTAGGGCCAGGCTCCAGTGAGTAAGGCAATGCAGGAAACGAGCAGGCACTGCTCTGGTTTGCGCAGCAGAACTTCGGAATTGCAATTGGAAAGCTTCCCACATTAGTGTAGTGACCATAGTACTCTCACCACAACATGAATGTGGTTAGCACGAGTGCAACTAGACCTTGCCTTCCACACAGCAATGTCTTAACTCAGTCTTAAAACCAAGGGCAATACCATTAATCCTTCATGCCTGTTTCAACCATTTCATTTTTCCTCTCGTGTCCTGCACAGCAGTGCTGTCTTTGAGTCACTCAAGCCCCAGAATCTGTGAGTCAGGGTAACTTGCTGACATACAAAGGCCTTCAGCAGGGTCATTAAATTGCCATGAGCACCAGTTCTAAATATTCCCTTAAACCCTCAAAACAATTTGATTTTTAAAGCTATATATGCAAATCAATTTGCATTATATATATTTTTATATATATATAAAGCTATAAAGTTAAATACATATATATTGTATACGAGACCATGCACCTGTACAATTTTTTTTTACACCATTGTATTATGAAACATTACTCACACAATATTTTTGGCTTTTTTTTTTTTTCTTTTCTCCTTATCAAGATAGATTTCTGGCCTTTACACAAAAACATCATGTAGGAACTTCTGGTTTTCAATTGAGACAATTCAGCAAAATATACAACCTCAGCTAGATGATCTACATCAATTATAGAAAAATAATATAAAGTCATGTAAAATATGCTTGCAAACAGACACCTAATTATAAAAAGAGTGGCCAAGTTTTTCCAAGTCTTTACTTTTGTTTTTAACTAGAGAGCTGTATTATTAATGCCATACCAAATATCTCAACTGAAGTAGAAGATGAGCAATAAAATAAAAATTAAATTTACTTACATATCATTCCACTTGACTAAAACTTCTTCTCTATCTTCTGTTGAAAAGGTCCAACTCATATGTCTGTCATTCCCAACAGCATGGAATTCTGTCAGGAAATGCAAGAAACACATCTTAGCCAAAGCCAGCAAGTTCCTAGTATTCTAACAGTACTCCTCAGCTGATTTGTTGGGGATTTTTTGTTTGTTTGTTTTAAATGCCATAATAGCAACAGTCAAAGTGAAAAAAAATCCATACTTCAGTTCTGCAATTCTGATGTGTAAATGTCACCCAAGATTCTAAGGCGTTTTTAATTAATGTTATGTATAATGTGTATTAGAATAAACATTTAAACCATTACACTTTTGTTCCATTTTTCCTTTGTACATTTGAGATTACATAAACAAATTAAACAAATTGTGACATCACGAGATTATAAAATATGCCAAAAATATTTAACCTACTATTTCTTCTAAACACTAGACAAATTATTCATTCCTGAAAACAATCCACCTGCATTACTTAGTGCCTTGTGTTAAAGAGAATCAGCAGATCAATTTTAGTATGTTCTTGGTCAGTTAAAACTGCTCACTTTGAGCTTACTTTGGCATTTCAAATTTTACTTAAATAAAGTGATTGCACAGCCCAGGTTGTGAATGAGGAATTCTGGCATCACCTGTATTATCTAAAATTAAAAGAAAAAATAGAAATAAAGTGCCCTCTTCAGGGTAACACATAATACTCTAATCTTCTGAATATAAATTTCAAGGACAGTATTCCTGCATATAAAATTAGATACAGGTACAGTCTCTGAGGAATCAGTGATTTAGCATGTGTAAATCTGGGTAAAAAAAGATGCTCTAAGAGAGATGAAATTAAAAGTCCTATGCAAATGTTCCTTACTCTCATTTCCATCACCACATCTGGCCAAACTGATGTGCTGGCTTATTTTCTGCACTTACTCCATCTGCATTATGAAGAAGATTTAAATTTTTCAAGGCTCATAATGCAACACCTTTCAAAGGTGTTAAGATCTTGGCTCAGGAAGCTGCTGCATAGAGCAGACTGGAACACACTGGTGTTTAAAGTTCCTGCTGGAGTTAACTGGGCTCTGTACCAAAGTAAGAGATGATTTCTAAAACAACAGATTAATACTTTCATCCTGTAAACCCTTACAGACATAATTCTTTTAAATGCTATCATTCATGCTATCTCTGGACATACTCTAAAATATTTTAAAATAGAATGGAATATTTAGAATATTATAAAATAACCACCTCATCTTTAAGGCAATCCAACAGTATTTGCAAAGATGATCCTAGGATTTATCGTTGAACATGAAATTCAAGAAACGCTAAAGGATTCAAATAACAATGTTAATTTAACCCCTTTGGTCAACACCAGGGTAATACATTTTAAAAATTTGTATGCAAAGTTGCTACATTTGTAACTAGAGTTTTCAGCTTGCTGTTTTTGACATTTCAATTATAAAATCTGCAATTAGCACAGTTAATGCTTTCAGTTAAAAGATACATACTGTGACTGAGGACACAGAATGTGACACAGAGGGGAGAAGTTCCCGTAGCTTCCTTTCGCTTGATTGCCCTGCTCATAAACTCACCTGTGTTTCTCTTCCTTTAAAACTTACCCTGCTTTAGAGGTGCAATGTTAGAAATTAATAAATAATAATTAATTAATAAAATACCTTAAATCTGAGAGCAGGAGAGAAGCTCCGAGCTCCAGTAACTGCAGGCTTTAAAGATGGAGACACTCTCAAGAGAACTCAGTTCGACTTCCAAGCTCTTAACTGATTTTAAGGAGACGTACAAGTATGAGAACCACTTAAAAACCTTCACAAACTGGCCTTTCCAAGGGAACTGCAAATGCACTCCAGAGAATGTAAGTCTGAATATAGTTATTTTGCCTGTGCCTTATTTTTATCTATCATGCCTGAATGTGAAGTTATTGTTAAGTGTATGAATGCTTAAGAAGAGCCCACTGAACCTAAAGAAGGGGAAAAGTTAAATATTCCAACTTTCCTTTGTTCCCTGCTCAGAAATACTATAATATTATGGCTGGCTTTTCCATGTTCATTCCGCTATTCTAGCTGCAGAATTTAATATAGTTATTTTTCCTTGTTCTTGTCATTTAAAAACTAATTTTTTGTATTATGCAGTCATTCTGATTGCAAACTTCTATTTGTGGCAAAGCAGCCTACATTACATTAAAAGAGTACACATCCAGCAGGAAGGATGAAGTAGCAGAATGATTGCTACTTCAAATTAAAAAGTGGGAATTATTTAGGTTTTAGAAAACTTAATGTTTATGTCACTGCAGGCTTTGACTTGAGCATTTTAAAAATAAATTAATTTAGAAATCCACATGACTTCCAGATAGGGACACATGTGAAACTTTCAAGCTGGATCTCAGGTAGTCATACAGCAAAAGTTATCTGCAAAGGTGTTTGGTAACAGAAACAAACTTAATTTTTAGTGTTCTGACCAGATATGATTCTAAAGTGACAGGAAAACATAGGAGTTCAAGATGTAGCATTTTACTCACATAAATTACATATCAAGGTCCTCTCTGCTCATGACATGATGGTTTTTTTTCTCTGAAAATGTTCTTTAAAGTCCTGACTGTGGCAGATCTCATGCACTGCCATGGAAATACCTGTGTATCGTGGTGTCTGCTGGGTGTTACCTGGTCCAACAAAGCCATCCCAGCAGCCTGCAGATCCCACAGCTAGGCAGAAACCTGTTCACTGCTTGGAGCCTACTCCTTGTTCCTTTACTAATTGCTTATTTATCTGCTTGCAGTCCTCACACTTTTCCAGCCTGATCTGTGCTGATAGACATTGTGGGGAAAGGCGTTCTTTGCAAGCTCCTCAGTTAATTTTGCTGATGCAAACACCAGCAGTGCATGGGGTAAGGCTCTAAACTTCTAAACTGTTCCTTGCAGATGGCAAAGGTGGGATTCATCCACTGCTCAAATGGAAATAAGCCAGATGTGGCAAAGTGTTTCTTTTGCTTCTTAGAACTGGAAGGCTGGGAACAAAATGATGACCCATGGTAAGCACAGATCCAACAGTGTTCTTGAAGTATTTCTCCAAACTTCTTTTGCCAGCGTTCCCTTACCCATTATAAAATGACCAATTTCCTCTATGGTAGTTCATGAAACTAAAGCCTACTGGAAGTTTACCTTACCCAGAAACCTTGAAATAGTTCAATGAGTTTTCATCTGAGATCCACCAAGGTCTATTTCATATGTTTTCTGTGAGATATGTTTTCTGCTGATAGACTGTAGAAGAGACCTGTCTGCTCTCTTCATCTCCTGGAACATAACTTTCATTGATCCAATATCTGTTCGTATTCTGGGTTTATTTTGCAGGGAGGAACATACCAAACATCACATCTGTGACTTTTTATCTCTCCCTAAGAGCCTTGAAGACCTGACAATGGAGGAGTACTACATGCTGGAGATGACACAGCTGAGAACCTTCATTGTAAGTGTGAACCAAATAATCTTAATGTAAGATTCAAACCTAGAATGTAAAACAGAACTTCTGTCTCTAAGATTTTCACACATCAGCCAGAAGTGATTGTGTAAGGCTAGAACATGAGGTACTGTGAAGTAAGGATTTACATGCATTATTGGCTAAGAAATCTGCACCTAAGCACTTCTCAGTGTAGTCGATTGTCTGGCTTTTGAATGCAAACCTGTTTCCTTTAGAAAAACTATATTGGATGCAATAATCAATCAGTCCAGCAAGCCAATGAGTCAACAATGAGCAGCTCTATCATCTTCAGGAGGGATGAACAATACACATAAAAGACAGTTTGATGAGATCATTGTTCACATGCCCAGTTTTACATACAAATCTTTCAAATTTTAAAGCCCATTTCAAATGTTTTACAATTAACCAGTTTTACTCCTCCCTACTTCTGGGGTTTCATACCTCAGTGTTGACATGTAAAAAAACCACACAAAACTGAGCTCTCTTAGATGTATGAGCCCTAATCCTATGACCCAAGTGACCCAAGTTCCCTGCTGAGCCACAGTAAAGGTTCTGCCTCTTACTTCTTGGGGGTTTGCACAAGTAAGGTCTTTGCTTTGCTAATAATGTTCTGTATTAAATATATATTTGGTCAAGTATATATTATATATATATTGGACTGTCAAGGTTAAGTATTTAAGGTCCCTGTACAACAGATTAAAATAGGAACCCATGGTGAGGATAGGATCCACAGACAGTTAAACTGCTCAATTGAAAGTCTCAATTTTTTGCTTTGCTTTAAGTGCAAATGTGGCACTTAATGTTTATTACACAGTGGCAGATGTGTAATAAACTCTTCTGAAGAAGAAGTTGCCAAAACTAGGAAGCATCTTGTGGATTACTGTGTCTCCAAGCATCAGTACACACCACCACTGCCTCTCGGGGATGATCCATCCACTCAGCACTTGGAAGGCTCATATTGCCCATCAAAATAAGACCAGGAGAAGTGAAGTGTCAAGTCGGACTCTGAAGGTTTCTCTTCTTTGGTACAGTCATATCTTTATCTGAGTATGTTTGCATGAGGAAGTTGTGTAGAGAATCCCTTTCGTAGGCTCTCTGGAACAGAGGTCAAAACTTTATACCAACTCCTATCTTTCACAGTGTTACTGTGCTTAGCTGTGGGCTAATAGTAGTCCCATTAACCTGTGAATATATGAAAAATGTCTAAGCAAATACTTATGTTGTGGGGTTTTAGCAGATTGACTTTTTTTGGAATAAAGATTCACAACTCTGAGTACCTTTTGTGATCTGTGTTAAATGTTTATACCAAGACAGACTCAAATCAAAATAGTTCAGCTTCAAAACATTTTCCACAGAACAAAATGGATTTCTCTGGCTATAATAATTGCTTTAAGCACCTGTATTATCTACACTCCTGCTTGCCATTAAATTACCTGTCTAGATCAGACAAAATTGTCACAGGTAGTGACATCCAGCAAAAATAGCAGGTGTACTGAATAAAGGAAGATGCAAGGTTTATAAGACGCTTTTGGTGTTATCCTGAAATTTAACAAAAGCTAAAGCCCTATTATTCTGTTTTAAGCTTTTTCATTATGATTTTAAACTCACTGGGGTTTTTTGAAGTCTTAATAATTCCTATTTTTCTGTGTGAGAGTTTATTGCAGAATGGTTGTAGACAACTCAGCTGAAAGGCATCCTGCAAATAGTTTTGGTTTTTAAGATGGGTGGGCCTTTTCCAATAAGGTGAAAGTCTGGTACATGCTTTCTCAGGTCTTGGGCAATGAACAATAAGCATCCTCTGGAACTCCCCCAATTTGTCTTGCCCCTGTCTAGGAAAATCCTCATGCTGGGGATCCTCAAAACATGTATTTCAACTTTCACTATAGGTAATTCACAAATGCTTTAAAGAGAATAAATTATCTTTTCATTTGACACATCAATCCATGAAGTGTTTTTTCATCAGCTACAGCAATGAGGCTGGCATGTTTAAATCTTTTTTTAAAAACCAAACACTTTAATTATAGGTTAATCTAAGAAACTTCTTATACAGAGAAGTTAGGGTAACTTTTAAGTCTTTAAATTATATAACTCAAAGTTCTGCTCTAGAAAGTGAAGAAATTATGTGGCAGAAACCTGAATGTGCATTTTACCTCCCTGTTTCTGGTGGAATTGTATTCTAGAGTCTTTTATATTACAGTGATAACCATATAATCAATGACAGTTGCATTACAGTATTACATGGTAACTGAGTCGAGTTGCAGCTGAATGCAGAAAATAATGGCAGGAAATCAAGAATCAGAAGATTAAAGTCCAACCATGCACTAAAACTTTGGTTTGTAAATGGCCTGCAACCAATCCAGCTGTCATGTTGTTACTGCAGTTACCAGATGGGGAACAGCAGTTGCTGTGTGGCATTATTGGCCTGCAGCAGAGTCCCACCTGGGTCCTGCCTTTCTGGAAACTGGTACTGCAGCTCTGCTGGTGAGCTTTGAGGGCTGGACACAGAGCTGTGCAGACAGACTTGCACAAACTTCATTATGAGGAATTTTGATTTAGCAAATCATGAAGGAGCTCCTGTTGTGCTAAGGATCCTCCTTTCCCAATTTCTAGGCACTGAGTTTCAGATTGGAATGGAAAATGCTGTGTTATTTTTATTTTAGTATGTGGGGGGAAGTAGGTACCTCAGAATTACATCTATAACAGCTGTTAAAGAGTTTAGCTGAACATTTCAAACTTTGTAGAAAACTGAGTGAATTAGGAAACCCTGAGGAGGAAAGGTTGCACTGAAGGCTCCATTGTGTTGTGCCATTGTGCCAAAAACTCTTCACTTCTCCATGAGAAGAGATGGATCAGTAGCTTGGAGATTAAGTCAGCCAGGCTGAGGAGAACTAAGTTTCAGTCCCTACTCCAAGATATTCAGTACAACTTCAGATAAAATACATGGAATCATTGAAGTAGGGAGTTGAAATTAGGACTCCCCTACTTTTGGAAGCAACTGTCTTACAAGAGTAGGAGAAGAAAATGCATCTCAGTTCATATTCACTGTATTGCTGCTGCTGAAGTGGCTTGAGTAACACTGGGGTTTGTGCCCTCTCTACAATACACATGCAAAGATCCATGAAACTGCCCTTTACTTAAAGTGGTGCATCACTCAGAAGACAGGAAAAAGAGCTGGTTGCATATTACTGGGGAGAAACTATAATGGGATTAAAAAAAATTCAGCTTTGGAAAAAGAATCTTTCCCAAGAGCAGTTAACTAGCATTTTTGAAAATTCTAGTGTATTCATGTGTAAATACTAGTATTAAAGCTAGGTCTGTAATGAAATATTGCTTTTACATAATAGAAGGCATAGCAACTCTTCTGTATTAGGACAGAATACAGTATTTGGTAGATAATGCTATTCCTTTGGCTCTGGCATACAAGGTCCAGTAACTGGTTTAGCTTCAGTGTTGCTGTTTATTAGATGCTTTATTTATTCACTGATTGCATGATTTTATAGATCTCATTTTACTGAATGCCACTTAAATGAAGGACTTACCTTCTATTTACTTCAGTTTGTGTGAATGCACGCATAGCTATTGCACATATCTTGATTCCCTACTTCTGAAAGTCAGACCTTTTGCTTATTTTAGGTATTGTTTAAAAAAAGCTCTAATCCCAGTATGCATAGTGAAGCAGGTCCCTCCCTCAATATCTTTCTACATAGTAGAATATAAAGGCATCCTCAAAGTATGGTAAAAAAATGTATAGGCTGACAAAGGAGAGTGGTTGTTTAAGTTCAGTAAATCTCACTATCACTCTACCACTCCATTGCCTTTTCTCCATCCAAATCCAGCTCAAATCATGACTTGCTGTTCAGAATCCACCTGACAAACTGGCAGCAGTGCACTACTACACACCTTTTGCTTAAATATTTACATTCAAGTATGTAAGAACATACCATGTGAAAGGAAAGCACTTTGTTTTCACAGAATAAATATTTTCAGTGTGTTAACAAGCCCATGAGTGCAAGCAAACAGCACTGTTAACATACCGACTTGTCCTGAACCAACTTCTGTCCATCCTTCAGTCATATAAAATCCTCAAGAATGTTTGTGAAATCTGGAAAATCCTTTAGTTGACCAATTTCATCTTGTGATTTTGGAAGAAGGCAGGTACCTGGATTAGGAGAGGGATTGTCCAAACCTGTGCTTTGAGTCAACAGAAATTTCTGTTCATTCTCATTAATCTAAAGTTAAAAATACTGCTCTCAGGACTAAATAAATAAAATGTAATGGTTTTAGTACATTATGCAGTAAATCAATACATTTGTATTAGTTCAAAAAGCTTCTATAGAACTACTAAAAGCTTATTTCTAAAGTTTTCAGTGTCTGGTTTTCAGTTAAACATGAATTTAAGGAATAAAAATCTATTATATGAGCCAATTTAAAGACATCTGCATTCCTGACTTGGGAAATGAACAGTTTTAACAGATGAGGTTTTTAAAACCATTCTTGACATCCCAAAATGCTGAAGGAAGAAAACTGGACTAATTTCAGGGAACCATGCATTTTTTAACCTTTTCCTATAAAGCAAATCTAAATAAGAAAAAGAAATATCAACCTATTAAATGTCCCATTTGTCTCACAAAATTTCTTTAATGGCTTGAATCTTTTAATCAAGTCCCTGGGAATGGAAGAATGATGTCTCATGATTATTACTGTCAGTTCTTGAAAGAATTCACATCTATGTATGCTCCAATATAAAAATTCCTAAAATTTTAAACCTTTCCATATTACACCAAAAGAAACAACTCCAAGCAACCATAAGTACTGTTTTGCAAATGATACAGTTAAAAAGCACTTAGTTCATTATGAATTTTTTTTTTTAATTTTGAAAAGAAATATTTTTGTAAAGAATTACTAGAAATTCGTATAATTCAGTCAGTACAAGTATTTGATTTTGAGGAATTCTGTGCAAAAATCATAGACTCATAGGGTTGTTAGGGTTAGAAGAGACTTTAAAGAACATCTAGTTCCAGCCCCCTAGGATGTTTAGGGGAAAAAATTATATGTAGAAAAACTATCATCTAGTTCAGTTTTGTCATACCTGTTTGTTATATACTTATTTTATTCTACAGAATCTTTTTCAACACTTATTATCAATGCTTGTTAAGTGAAAATTAGAAAAAAGTGATGTTTAAGTAATATAATTATATATAAACTTTTCTATTCTTATCCTGTATGTACCTATTATTGACAATTTGTATATGTCATATCAAACTGCAAATTATTTTTAATTACTGACGAATCTTTCATATTTCAGGAGATTCACCATTAGATAAAAAGAGAGGAGCATCCTGACCTTTTCAAAGAGGGAGCGACATGCAGCGATGTAAAGTGAGTAGGTGAAATCCTTGAGAATCTTCAGCCTATGGGTGTCAGAAAAAGAACATTAATGTCCCTTTAAAGAGTGTGCACTCTGGAAACCTATTATGAGCCATTTAGATGTTCCTTGTTCTAATAAACTCTCTGGTCAATTACCCCAAAGCAATCATGAAATGCCTGTACCATTTTGTGAGCAAAATAACACTAAAACGCATCTAAGTGCAGGTACATCTTAATAATCCCTGATTTTTATAGGAAGGGAGGGGTTCCTTTCAAGAGGGACAGAAAAGAGCAGCAATTTTAAAAATTAATTATGAATACCAGGGCCAAAATCAAGAGTCTGTCTCCAAAGGTTACCTGAAATATGTTTCCCATTCTACGGAATATTTTTCTTAATTCACTATAATACAAATACATTCAAAGCAAGAGGTCATCTCTTTCTTTACAAAGGTTTAAGTACCTTGAATACCTCAGTCAGAATAAGGAGAAGGCAATTCAGGTGGTGAGAAATGCAGAGTAAGAATACTCCTGGGTTTTTATTAGCATTGTCCTTCCAGAGTTACTGGTTCCTCATCAGTTAAATGGATATATGTACAATTTATGCATAAAATACTGACACAAAGATGACTATGGGACAAAATGTAAGCTTTTTTCAATTTAGAGAAGTAATGGTTTTCATGAGACAAGAATGATTAAAAAAACTCCAAAAAACACCAAAACATAGTACAGAGCCTGTTGTAAAAAAGTCTGACTAGTGAAGATGGCCCAAGACAAACAGTCTTATGTGAATGATTAATTTCTGTGAGGTTGTGTTCCTCTGCCTTCACTGGCCAAAATGGGCTTCTCCCAACCATTCCCTTGGAATGCGTGTTGTCTGCTGGGATCCAGGTCCTGTATCTTCATATTTCTGCCAACAGAAAGGGTCTGAATCAAAACAAGAGGGTTTTATTCATTGCTTGCTTTCATTTAGGCACAAAAGGGGTTTTTTTTTGAGATGTAAAGTGGTAAGATTTAAAGCCAAAGAGCTAGGTTTATAAAGCACAGATTGCCTTGTTGGTAAAGGCTACCTCAAAGGTACATCCAAATATAATACCACAATATGAAGATCTGACTTAAATGATTAAGTCTTGGAAATATTATTATAATAAAAGGTGACTAAATAGCATCAGGAGATCCAGACTGGGAAAGGTGATTAAATTTATATATAAATTTGCAGAAAAGCAACTAAAATACTATCACTGTTACTGCTGCCAATGGCTTAGAACAGTAGTTTAAGGCTGCCATTTTTAAAAAAGGAAATAACAAACTAAATGCCACAGAAATCATTTTGGGTAACTAAGTCTGCTTCAATTTTCACCGTAAGCATATGAAAATATCAAAATCAAGAAGGAAATAAGGGAAAATAAGCAATGCATCTCTACTTGTAGGCCAGTTAGCCATTGAAAAATAGGTTGAATTGTAACTATGTGAGTACTATATTGTGCTAAGAAGTATCTTATAACCTGGGGTGAGGGCTTCGATTACTGTAGTACTCATTTCATTCCAAACAAGGGGGAAGAAATCTGGTTTCCTTAACGATGAGAACACTCAAGGCTCAACAGTTTCATTTTTTAGCTAATTGTGCCCCCTCCAGGTCCTTCTGTAATTTACACTTTCAATAGTCATTACCCTTCCAGGGCTGCCAAACTGGATCAGTTTTCCAGTGCTGTAATAAACTGAGGGTCACTGAGTTTGATTATATGAAGACTATTGGCTTTTTCCATGTTCTTCATTCATTTATTCTAAGGATCCATTATCAGAGGCCATTTTCTTGCATTGCTGAAGGGAAAAATACAAACTTTCCAAATTGAAATATAAGTCCTTCAAATGTTTACCTCAAAGTACTTCTGAAGGTAATTTATTCCCTTTTGTCATTACAACAAAAGTACATCAGTATGAAGTCGTAGTAGGCACATACTCAGTATAGTCCTTGATGAATTTAAGAGGAGATAGATGGATCTTAAAGGTTTCTGGTTGCAAAAAACAATCTTCCTCTTTCAAAGAATGTACTTAGAATAATAGTTCTTGCTTCCTAGAAAGTTTAATGACATTTAATGTTATAACACTTTAAAAATTATAATAATTTAAAAACCCCTCAAGTTTTGAAACTTTGAACAGCTTTAATACCGTCCTATGCATAAGTGAGCATTTTCAAGTGAAAACAAATTGAATTTTCCACTAATTAAAGTGGATATTGTGGAAGGCAGACAGCACAAATTTAGGAGAGGCAGTTCTGGAATAGAAACGTACCATGAGTGGCAGTAGGCTGAGATTATACACGGGATGCTACAGAGGTCCCTTCTCTGCTGTGGATCGGAAGCCTGGGAGTGACCATCACCAGCTGAAGGAGGATGGCTTTCCGTTCCTTGTAGAGTGACTTGGGAAAGCAGGTCATCTGAAAAGGTAAAATGCATTGAGAGACTCAGGCAATACCTTTGTCATCCATCAGGACAGTGTGATATCAAAGCAGAGAAGAAGAAAGTTAAAGTGTGGGCTTTGTACAGTTACGAGTATTCTGAATAATTTGATACACAGAACAAGGGAAATTTTGGTAACACCATAGGTCTAGAGGAGCAAACTTGAAAGATGAGACAGATGAGGCAGTGGCATCAGCAGTACTAGAAAGACAATCTGACAAAAGGTAACAGTGTTCACCAATGGATCAAAAGTGGACTGAGAGAACTGCTGAGATCCCACATTTCTAGGTGATTCAGTCACTCCCAGAGGGAGACCCAAGGGATTTAGAGTCAGGTGATTCTAAGCATAAAATGATTCAAGGTGATGCAGCAATTGCAAACTGTAAACTGATCATATTACACTTACATGTCAAGCACAGTCTAAACTGGACAATATTTATGTAATTTGTTCGTAATGATTTCGCTAATTCTTATTTTAAAACAAATTTAACATTTGAGAAAACCTCAGCTAAAACCTGAATTATTTCTTTCCCTAATTACTTCAAAGTTTCAGTCACATTATTTTCAGACATACTGTGTAACAGATATGAAATACTTAAGATTGAATAATTAAAGAATAATTCTCTAATAACAGCCAAATGCACACAGCTTTCATCATCCATAAAATCCTTCTTCATTGATGGGAATGCATAAGCAGTCACTGTGTTTGTTTGCAAATTATCCTTGGATTGCTCACTAATTTTGCTTTTTAGAAAATTTGTCGCTACTAAAAGCTGGAGTTGCATTCTGTAGGTTCCTGTCTTACTAATGTCTAGCCATAAACTCATAAGTACAGACACAATATGTATCATCAATTCAAGGTAGATTCTATCTCATCATTCAAAATTAAGAGCTTTCATTATTTAGTTTTAAAATGCTGAAAATCACTGAAAATTTATCTCCTCACAAGAAAGTAGATGAGTGAGGATGTAGAAGAGGAATATCAGTTGGTAAATTAATAACATACATTTTCTATTATCTTAAAGCATTTATTTCCCATCCTTTGCCCACTTATAACTTTTAGACCATTACACCAAAATAAAAAGATGATTATCTAAAAGTACGACTTGTTCCACATATTGGCAGTTAAAGGGAAAATACCATTTGGTAAAGAAAGAAATTTTAAATAACTTTTCTTGATATCAGTATAACAACAGTTCACCTCCTGCATCATCTACCTTATTTGCCAGGTCAGCCTTCTCTTTGTCCTTGGCCTCCAGTGTCTGCTGAAGTGCAGCAATTCCCCTTGAGCCTCCCTCAGATCTGCTTGGCTCTCTCTTAGACCAGTAGCAATCTTTCATTTTCTTTCATCTTGATTCAACTTCAGCTTTTTGGGTGCAACATTTTTGTCACTCTAAATAAAGTCAAAGAATAAATTAAACATCTGACAGACAGACCCTTCACTCCATGGTTAGTATTTTAGAAAAAAAAATACAAAAGAAAGATGAAGGGAAACCTCAGCAACTCAGTAGCTCATGCAATATTCTGTTTCATAACTTGTTATCTGAAGACAATTGGTTTTTTACCTAATCACTTGTCTCAGTGCTGGTATTAACTGATTTATGCAATTGCTACAATTTTTTACTGTAATAACAGGAAATGATTCAAAGCAAAGAAGGGTTATGTTTCCACGCTGTGTCCAGTTTGATCATAATTTATGATCCAGTTTGGACTTGTGCCATCAGAAACCCAAAATAACGATATATACCAAGTAACACTTCCAGACACTGTATACACACATTCAGCCAACTGTGTACACAAAATAAAAGAAAAACATTAACAGCTTTTCACATCCAAGGATCTGTTTTCCAGTTTTGAGGATTTCATGCTTTTATAAGGATATTTTTGTGAGGAGAATATTGGAAGTAACATGTACCTGAAAACATCTTTCAGAAACAAGCCTGAAAATAAGCTGGAATGGCCCTGTGCCTGACTGAAACAGAATTGGACAAGTCTCAGCCTCATAATTCATGAATCCCCTCTCATTTTGGTGTGAGTTGCAGATGCCCTTTGAACTCCACCTTTAAAATAAGTCTCTAACAGTTGGTACTTGTAATGTTAATAGTTATTCTCAAATGGAGGAGTGTACTAAGTATGCATTTACTAATCCTGTCATGCCTGCCATGACTCAGCTTCCAAATGGCACATTGACCTTCCTTGCCCAGTCTGATTTAGTGCTAAATGTGAGCTCCAGATGTTTCAAATTAGGAAACAGCATAAAGAACAGGCACAGTGCATAACAAAAAACACCTTTTGGTCTCTATACGTGTACCAGAAGCTTCCAAAGACATTGCAATAATGCCCTGATTTTGTGCAACACTCTAAAGAGAAATTAATTTCATTTGCTAACTGAGCAGAGTGGCGCTGCCATGCCTTCTTAGAAAAAATCAGAACTGAGAATCAGGCTCTGCACCTTAACATCAGGTATCTTAAATGAATTAATCTTAGGGACTGCGAGTGCACCACTAGGAATAAGTAATTTCACCTCTCCTTTGGTGTTAAATTAAACTGGCAGACTGATTCCTTTAATCAAATGTATTGTAACTTCTTTTTTTAATACATACTTATAAAATTCCATGGCTATGACCCCTTAAAAACAAAAAAACACACACCCATAACTCANAAAATTGTCATCCCAATAGCCTTCTTTATCCTGCAGGATCACAAAACCAAAATACAGCCTTTGAGTGAACAAATTCTGTCTGTAGCATTCCCTGCAAACTCAGCAAAGGTACTGAGACTCAGCAGTGATGAAAAAAGTAATTTTAATTAAAAACTGTTTCCATCTGGCTACTGGCCATTCTAGTTAGCAATCCATGAAATGATTGTTACAGGTATTCTCTTATCAGCAGAAATTCTCACAGCAGCGTAACCATTCTCTGTGTGAGCAAGCAAGCAGATATTGAAAAACTGTGAACAGAAATCACCTTCTGATAGGATTGAGAGGTATCACTTCCTTCCCAGTAGCACCTAAGCTGACTTAACCATTCAAAGTCACTCTCATCTTTGGCTTTTTTGCTTACTAGAGATGCAAGAACATTCCTAGCATGAACATCAAGCACAAGAAGTGCTCCTAGAGTCACTTGATTCTGCTTAGACAGCTTTCCTCGCACCAAGGTGACAATGTCCTCAATCTGTTGTGTTCCAGAAAATCCTCCAGTGCCTGCGAAAATTTTTAGAAGTTAAGAAGTTGAATGTCTGGTCTAAGGCACAATTCTTTTTTTCTTGTTATTTTTTATTATATTACTTTTCTCTGTATTATAAAGTTCCATCTCAGTATAACAGTAATACAATGTCCTTCATTCCCCGGTACCTCAATAGGGGTTTGGGAAGCTTTTTTTCCTACTTTTCCAAACCATACCTAAAACATCAGTGACACATACCTGCAAACAAAGCAGCATACACTACTTTATTTCTACAACACACAGTTTTTATCTTGTTACCATTTCACATTAAGAAAAGGAAAATGCCACATTGTGTTTTAAAGACCTACTTATATGTATACAATGTGTTTTCTCTGGTTAAGGGTCACTGTCACACTAGAAAAACAGCTTTATATCCCAACGGTTAGAAACAGTAACACACCTATAATTCAAAAAATTAACATGAAAATGCATTTTTCTACAATTTCTCAGTTTATCGACTTTTGGCTATAGTCTGTGTTCAGTTAGCCTAGTTATTTCTTTTACACAATAATTGATAGTCCCTTTCATGCTAATAAGTTGCTGGTAAACACGAAAGACCCAATTAAGGAAAGCACTTGAATCAGGACAGTCTTTAAATGTGATGAAGTACCCCACTGAACTGAAATTAAAAAGTGTGAATGAACCTTAGCAATACATTCACACCAAAACCTGTTTCTATGGAGAAATGGCTTCCATTTGAGAGGAGAGAAACTCATCTAGGACTGCTTGAGATTTTTCCCTGTGCTAGCCTGCTGTTCCTCTCCAAACACACTGGCACTGGTAGCTCCCAATGGCTTATTGTGCTTCTGAGGTCTCTCATCTCAGCTAGTTATTTTGCAAACATTAAGTTTGGGTAATCATCTGCTTAGTGTGAATTCTTTGTATTTATGGGAATAAAGCAGTAAAGACAGAGTTCAAAAGCAGGGAAACGAAACTTGCACCTTTGATTTACGTACAATAGTTATTTGTTGGAAACAACTCAAAAAATGGTTAAAAGGCAGCATATGTATGCATGGGAATGTATGTGTGAACACATGCTTAATATTAACAAGAGGTTTAAATGATCCTGGCATACTGTCCCAGAAAATACTGAAGTGCTTTAGGCAGGGTGCAGTCCTTTTGGCCTCTGACATGGTCACTGGCTGTCATGTTTCTTGGGTTTATAACACAGGAATGAAAAAGAGAAAGAACATTGAATTCTGAAAGACAGAGTTCTTCTCCCTGCCACCGATTTGTGACAGATTGTCAGGAGAGGCAAATACCTCTCCACTGTTTCACTACATACAAGCTCCTTTGCGCTGCCCTAAATCCTTGGGCTGAAGCCAGATGAGCAGTATTGCCACTACAGCAGAATGGGAGCTACAGTAAGGACAGGTTTCCCTGCCTGCTCACTACAGAAAAGACTTGTTACAGACCAGCACAAGAGCTTTTATGTAGAGTAACAAACATTCCCAAAAACAAATTAATTTAAGCCTTGCCAACTTCCTTTTTTAGTCACTAACTACAGACTTAGTAAGGTGAGGATGGCTTTAATATTTTTTCAGAATCTAAAATCTAAGTTTAGAATGCCTGTCTCCCTGAAAGTCTTTCACCAATTAAGGATAAATGGTACAGTAAGTACAAGTTCTTATTTCTTTCCCCAGGCAACTGAGGATCATCTTTATTACTGGGAAAAGAAAATATTTTCAAATCTTCAGATATGTTGCAAGGTTTACATCTGGTATTAGCAGATATTGTTCTCTTCTTCCCTTAATTCCCCTTTCCAAGACACTCAGAAGCTTTTTTATCTTGCATATCAGAATGCAGCTGCTCAAAAAGGCCACTATTAACAATACTGTAGAAGCTCTTTCAGTTGATATAACAACTATTCATCCCCAAAGTTTATTCCCAAACTCTGATTTACTACTATATTGTATCAATTTGACATAAATTGAAAATGTTCTTACCATTTGGCCCTTTCTAACAGCCATTGGTACTGGCATTGTGCAGAAAGTTTGGGATACACAAAGAACTGCATGGCCAGGCCACCATATAGAGTTTTTGGGTAAGCCTCCAGTGCCTCCCCGTGGATCTAGACAGGAAAAAGAACATTATAGCTACATGTGAAAACAGGCAATGTTCAGCTTTAGAATTAATCTAGATTGCTGAGAATAAAAGACAAATTTGTGTCTAGATTCAACCTCAGGCAACTCTCTAATAGTGACATCTTGCAGGGAAATCTCTCAACAAAGCTCAAAAAAACCCCAGTGCCATAATATGAACACAATGATCACACCAAATTTCTGAGAACTTAGATACAAGTCTGAGTCTATTTTCTAAGAATAGAATCATTAACCTGGTTCTGGCACCATTCAAGCATAATCCAAATGAAATCAAAACTCACACATGAAAAAGTAACAACCAGTAGGTGACACTAGAACTCAAAAAAAATTATGTCACTGATTTATTGCAGATCTGTTCAAAGATGTAAAATTTTATTTATAGCCTCTGTACCATATAAACTGGTGAGGATAGGCAAGAATTCTTTCTTTAATTGCTAACCTGCTACAGTACATAAAATGTTATTATTTATACCTTCCCAGAAAGCTATAGCAAACACTAAGGAGTTTGGGTAAAGCCACCAAGTACAACTTTAACACAATAGCTTGTAATGAAATTTAAAAAATCACCTTGAAGACTGTTTTCCTCACAAGATCTTGTCCTGTTCATTGCACTGTATGAATATTTCCCTGTGACTGAGCTAGCATTTTATTTTTCAGTTCTGTATTGTTTTGGCTTGACCTTGCACTGCATCCACTGCACGCTATCAAGGCTCCATACTGGGACTCAAACCCCAGTTCCTCTGCTTATGGTGAAGGTTATATGGCTTAACAAGATCACTTCAGCAGGAATCTTTGTAGAGTTAATTCCACTCAGTATGAGAAGGGCTTAAATTGAGTTATATTTTTTGCAGTTTAATCCTGAAAGAGGTTGGGGAGTAGAAATCCCAGCAAGAGTTAAAACAGCAAAAAACTTCTGAACTATTTAATTCAGACTTCTCTGAAAAAGATAGAAGAGAACTAGTTTACATCTGATATTCAATTTCCTACTCACCACCAGGGTTCACTGGAGAAACAGTTAGGCAGTTTGTATAAAATATTTCAAAACATGAATGATTATTTGTGAAAGCCATTTCAAAACTGGGTCAATTCATCAAACAGCACATCTCCCATCATTCTGTTGGAGCAACATCAATTTACACTGGCTGTTCAACTGGGTTATGTAACTAAACATGAGGAATTAAAACATTTTGATAGATTTTTAAAAGCTTATTTATGACAACAATGTAGTCACTCATTTCAACTGGTAATCACCTATCAATTCAATGCAAAAAATATCCTTTCTGAAATATAAATATATACATGAGATATAAGTATTAAGGTGGCAAAGTTGCACATAGGCAACACTGACACGTCAGTGTAACACTAACTAGTGATATGGTCTCAAGAAAGGTATTCTCTGATCCTCATACCTTTACTAACTAAACAGGTTTAAAGAATTTTGCCAGCAAAGCATAAAAAGTTCTAGTTGTTTTGAGAATATAAGAAATTGTATTTTTATTTCTTTTTACAACAGCACCTGAATAACACCTGTCAAGACACATTGTTGGATTAACAGTGGGTTTCTTATAAATATACATACACTGTACAGAAGACAAAATACATATTAAGATGTACAGGCTTTCCAAATTCTTTCTAGTGCTTTCCAAATCCTTTTTAGTGCTTTCCAAATTAACCTCTCAAACTAAATTCATGTAAATGCTCAGAAAAGCTGCTGCATAAGATAAAAGTTATCTCAAATAATACAAATGCAGAAAAGATTTTCAAAAGGCCTAAAGCTTACCAACCTTTAAAGAAATAGAGTTGTCTGAACATCAAGTTCTGGCATTTGATGTGCTTTATGACCAATTTGTAGCCTAGTCATCATTACATTTTTTAATCTTGTTCACCAAGTATAGGGCCTGGGAAGCACAAACATTGAAAAGTAGGAAATTATGCAGATTTAGAATGAGGAAATCAAACAAATGCTTCTACTCAGTTGCAGTATGGGCTTGTGCTGGGCTGGGATTGAATTTATTCTAGTTCAGTTCCATGCCAGTACATTAACTGTGAACTGACTGAAACCCACCCACGCTGCAATACATGATATTCTACAGGGGCAAACTCCTTGCAAGGGAAATGGGGAGTGATTAATGCCCTTCCCAAAGGCTGGGAACACAGGTCCTGCCATAGTGTCTCCCCTACCATCTAAATCCAACCGCTTGTCCCCAGAACAGGAATGGCCAGACTGGCCATGGGTGAGAGGGAAACAGAGGCAGCCAGCAATGTCAGTGACCCCTGAGGTCCCCTCCTCTCAGTGTGCCCCTGGAAGCACACAGCCAGAGACACGTATCCAGGGTTAAAACAAAAGACACAGGCATATCCAACAGGAGAAACTCCCCAAGATTTGTGGGGAGAATTTCAGCCTAATCAATCTGCTGAGGGCTCGCAGGAACTGCTGACTATTTCCTCTGGGAAGAGTTTTGTCAGAGCCCATGATAAATGTAGAATGACCTGCTAAGGTTTTGCAGAAGAACAGAGTCCCGCAGGACAAGGAGAGACAGCCCAGAGGTGCCAAAGGTACAGACTCCTCACAGAGTGCCAGGGCAGATTTGGGCCATAACCTGCCTGCTTCTCATCTTCAGTCTGGAGATTTTAATAATATACTCCAAGTTCAGTTTCAGTCCAAAAACTCACAAGGTTTTGAAATTATTTGCGATGCGCACTCAGTGTTGGTTTAATTCCCCGCTCATGTTACACACAGACTTCCAATCTACTGCAAAAAGTAGAACTGTGCTTGGCTAATCGATCTGCCTGTGGGACACCTCCCCAGGACAATAATCACAGTGTTACTGGGTATGTGAAATACATTCACCTTCTGTCACTCGCCTCTTGCATCATCCCACCCCACAACAAACTGCAGATACTTTTCATCGTAAACAATTAAGCTGTCAACATACAAACATCGTAATTGGTTTTATGAAAGAGTTTTTAATGCACAGACAACCATTTAACTACACATTGTCAAGAAAGAGGGGGCTTTGTTCCCTTTCTGAGTATATTTATCCTCAGCAAATAGAATAATTGCAACGGGGAAAGCAAATCAAAGCTGTGTTGCCAGTTTTATAAATGGGACTCTTCCTGCTTGTTTTTACTTTCATATGAGAAAAAGCCAGGAAAAAAGTAATTTATGCCTCAACAGAGTTTTCCTATTTACAGTTTTGCTAAGGCAGGATGAGAAAAAAGAATGCCCTCATTCTCAGTCATTCCAAACATCAGTGTCACTTATTTTGTCAGTGACACTGCCAGTGTCAATTAGGGGGGAAAAATGTATCAAGGAAAGTGTATAAATCAAGTGTACAGAAATAGTTTGAGTCGCCTGTTAAAAGACCATCAATAATCTAGTTTCTAAATATAATTTTTAATATATTACACATTGCTGCCTGGAATTCTCTTTCTTCAATTTTTTTTCTTGAATTTTTTTTGTTCCTACTTTCTTCCCCAGAAAGACAGAAAAGCTTCTGTGGCCAAGATTTTTTGAGAAGTTATGGGAAGTGGAAATTAAGCCACTAAGTACTTTAACCCTCATTAATATGCATTGCTTACAATTAAAATGAAGAAATAATGCATGATTATTCAAATTTGCTATGAAAAGCTAAGCAAATAAAGCAATTTTATAATACAATGGCAGATAAATGCAAAAAATAAGCAAAGACAGACGCAAATTAGCTTTCTGCTTTAAGAGCCCCTGTTCACATAGTCTGGGGAAGAGCATCCTTTAAGCCACGGAACTCAAACATTGCATTTGTGGAAAGAGAGTGCCATCTTCTGGAAAATAATGCCTACTTGTTTAGCTAAAATCAACCTAAGATTGTTAAACTTCTACTCTGGTATTTACACTCTCCTGCACAAAACATGATTCTTTTTGCTGCCAGCAATAACATGTATCACATGTCATTGCATTCTAAAACGTCATTTGTATTTGATTAGCCCAGAATATCTGATATAGATGATTTTATCAAAACAGATCATTCAGCAAACAATATTCCGAAATATAATACAGAGCAAAATTCTGAATTTCCTGCCCAAAATGAATAATCCCTGGAGTAAATGGGATACATTCCTGATTTTGTTCTAACTCAGAAGAAAGAACAACAAAGGGGAGGGTTGGGGAGCATAAGGCAGAAGGACAATAAGGGAGAGAAGGAGAAACTGAAAGAAAGAAAGGCAAGGAGAAAGAATTAAAAAAGAAACGCAACTAAAAATAATTAAAAATAACTGTATTTTTAAGTGATCAAGCGGAATTTCTAGGAAATGAAGCAACTTATTCTTTTTGTATACCAAAAGTCCTAGACTAGTGAGGATTTTAGCATTTGTCCTAGTGATGTACTGGAACTCTGAAAGTTCCTCATAAATCTCAAGTTTGTTGAATAATTTAGTAAGCCCAGCTACAAATATATTAAAAATGCAACATCCTGCTGGAAATGCCCTTGATATTAGTTAACCTTTTCCAAATAAATGCACTTTTCTCGAATCATTAGTAGAATTACACAGCAGGAATACCAGAACCGTGAGGTCACTGTTCCCTGAGGACCAGAAGCTGCAGGGCACACCTGAGAAGAGGGTGGGATGGCTGGCCTTGGTCAGTTTGGTGCAGTGGAAATTAAGGTAGAATTGAGCTGTAACCAGCAACTCCACGAGAGGCAGCTGAGGAAAGCAGACTGAACTTGGGCAACAGGCACAAATCTCTGCTTCAGAGGTTCAGCTTGGGCATTAGGAGACAATTCTTGACGAGGATGGCACCACAGCCCTGCAGTCTCTGCAGGAGATCTGGCCTGTTGTTGTGTTGCCTAAAGTTTTGGCTTTTAGAAAGAAGTCAGAATAACAACTCCAGTGGCCCCTCCCGACCAGTGTTTCTCTGATTCTGTCTGAAACAGTTCCGCAAAATAATTCTTTTAAGAATCTAAGAATAATTAGATTACTGTGTTATCAGAAGCAATCTTTTTTTTGTACATACTGCATATTCACTCTATATCCTTAAGATTGTAGTACTTACCTGAACAACTGATTCATTAAGTCTTTCCCTGTCTTAGTCACAGTATCGAATCATGTGCTTTCCTCAGGCATCTGAGCCATGATGTCAGAAGAACTGAAAATTGGCTCCAAATACAGCCTGAACCTTCAGCCATTCATCCAGGATCTCCAGTATCAACAGCAGCTTTCCTTCCCATTCCCTATAAAACATAATTAGTTCAAGTGCATTAACTGATGTTTCCAGCGCAGCATTTTCAGCAGACTGCTAAGATTTTTTTGGCAATTTGCATATTGAGCAGCAAGTCCAACAGGTTTTAAGATTTGAGCAGTATATCAAATTCCCCTTGCACGATATCCTGCACAGCAAAGGCCACATTAATTTCTGCCACTGCATCATCTGTGAGGCTGATGGTGGGATTTCATGAACTGGGTTAATGCAATAAATAGACAAACAGTGATTAAGTGCAGCACATGCTTTGGCATTTAATAGTATGTGTGGACAAATTCACTTGCACTGAGTATGTGATCTGGTTCCTGGCATACACCACAGCCCAGACGACTATTTCTGTTTGCCTGGGTAGACATACCGAGATGGCAGAAGAAAGACATAAAAATAACCTAAACTACTAAACCAAAAATATGCAGTCATTGTCTTAAAAAGCCATGTGGTTTTAATTAAGAGATTTCAATTGTTAGATAGTCCAATTGTTAAGTCATATTTTATTTCTGCCTTCAAATTCCAAATGTGGCTGTGGAACACATTTGTTTGATAAATTAAGGAGTTCAATATTACTGCACACCATTATGGGTACACAATACTATAATTCAATGGTTATTCAGTCTTTCCATTGAAAACAAAAAAATTCAAGGTCCTCTGGTGTATCATTTTTTTTCTAAGTGTTCTCAATTTTTTGCATAATTTATAAATTATTTACCACCCCCACTTGACATTTCTTACTATCTCACCAGTATCAGACAGATGTGATATTATAAGTTTTCTAATGTCACTGGTATTCCCAATTCACTGACATAAGCAATTTGCAAAAAATATGCAAAAAATAAAATGCTATTTATTACCCTATAACAAGTACCTATATTCCTCTTCCCCATATAGAAAGAGTATTTTTTTTACAACTCTCATAGTACTGGCCAATAGAGATAGCATTATTTTAGAAAGTGCATTCTCTTAAGATATATATATTGTATAAATGAAAAAAAGCAATTATTTTCTCAATAGAACACTCATACATGGGCTGCACTGAGTTCTGTTAAATTAAATGTGAAAACATAGTCAATTTCTTCCTTTATTCATTTACCTGCCACAGATTCTAAACAACAGACAACTTTGCTAGCATGTACCATTTTCTCTACACAAAGTCCCTCTTTCCTCTTTTATGTTCTGGTATCTCATCTCTGGTGATTTTGCTTCTCCCAAGAGCTAGAGAAAAAATTCAGTTTTCCATGAGGAAAGTTAGGCAGGTTAAATGAAAGATGAAGACATGGAATTTGGAATAATCTCTGGCAGCAATCCAGAATTCTCCATGCTTTGTTAGGTTATTGAGAAAGCAGCCATTGTGTAATTGCCTACATCTCAAAAACTTAAGTAATGGTCCTGTGTTAATACCTTGAGTTATTACAAATGCTGTCAGTCACCAAAAGGCTGTAATGAAATTACCATGGCATGCTTATGCTTTTTCAATAGGCAAACTCGACTATTTTACATTAATAAGGAAGGAACTCGTTTTCTATGTACAGTAATAATTAGAGAATTGAGACTTATTGGAACATAATTGTTGAAGAACTAAACAACTTAGGAGCTTTAAAGTTTAGACATTATTCTCTTAGTCTACCAGATTTCCATCCCTGCTTTAGATTTGTTTTACGTGATAAAACAAAGGTATTGTTATAATACATCTGCTTCCTTAAGTACCAGAGCATGTTAAAAATGTTTAGCAACCTCTCCAATGCATTAACACTTCCCACATAGTTAATTAAAAGTAAAATCAGCTTTAAGGGATTAAATAGTGTGTAGCTGACAAGGGACAAAAGCTTTATCCCTTTAAAATGAGATTAATTCACTGCTTAAGGAGGACAAACAAAAGCACTTGAAGTCTCTATGCTTTAGATTTCTTATTTGGTAACAGTACTTGGTGACATTCTATTAGAAAATGAATTCTCTTATTCTCTTTTCATAATGCTTAATGAAAGGAGAGCCTCTCAGAGCCTGAGTTCTTCCGATAACATCTGAATGTCATCTCCAGATGACAAAATATGTGTTCCTGTTCCTCTGCGGGCAAGGAGAGTGAACTCCATTCAATGCCATTCAGAATTCCTTTCTGTTAAAGCTTTCTCAAGTGAATGTTCTTTGCTGGCTGTTTCACTGATGGTCTCAAACTTTTCTAGGAATGGTTCAAGATGCCAGTTAATGTATGACAAGACATTTGAACCTTCAAGAGACAGTGGCAAACCCACAGCTTCCGATGTCTCTTCCCAGTGTCTTTCTTGCAAACCAGGATTGTGAATCACTTGGACTACAGGAATGTGGCATCTGAATTCTTCTTCTTTTGATTTCCCTTGTCTAGTTATTGCTAATGCATTTGGAGAATTCTGGAAAGCTTTTCCTAGTTTATACAGTCCATGCCAGTAGTTTTCTACATCTACCTCTACCTCATCTGGATTCCCCTCTACAGATGATCCCTCTGCCGAGTCTTTGTGTTTTCTGTTGAGTCCCACAGTCAAATCAGAGACAAACGGAGAGAGAAAGAGTATTCTGGATGGTTTTAAACTGATGGGACTCAGATACTGGCCATCCTAAGGACTCTTCTGAATTAAACTGATCAATCTGTTGAGACATAAGTGAGGTCTGAAATAGGGACAAAGCTGTCTGTGGTACCCGGTCCTTACCACAGGGATTAGGGAGGTTTTCTGGTGTCTTTAACAAGCTTCCAATTAAGTTCTGAGTTACTAAACCAATCTGTGATGTAATTGCTGCCACTGACTGCAGTTAAAGCAATCCTCGTTGGTAACAGCTCAGCATTCACCTTAGTCAAGAGAGAAATAGTTACAGTTTTACAATGGTAGCATTCCTCTATAAATTGCATTACTATGGAGGCTTTAACAGACAGGAGGTAATAATGAGCACTGGAAATTGCATTTCCAAGAAAAGAAAAGTATAATAACTGTGCAAGTCTATGCAAATGTAATCCACTCTTTCACTATGCAAAGTGACAACAGATAAACCCAAGACCACATAGTAACCAAATACTGTGCTCAGTAAATTTTCAGTTTAAATCTGAAATATAAAAAAATATGTCACAGCTGAATTAGGAATAATTTTGTCACATCTCAGTAACTTCATTACTAAGCAAACTATTGATATCAAACCCACAGATATTAAGATTTTAAATTTTTATTATTGGACTAGTTTAGACTAAAATCTGTACCTTATCAGCAGGAAGATCCAATTTGTTATTTCAAGCTTATCCTTTCTTCAAATACCTGCTGACTTACTGAATATCTCCAAATGTGCTTAATTCTTCAACATGCTTAGAGTAGATTTTCAGTTCCTCAACAAATGGTTCACAGTATATCTAAATAAGCACCAAGGAGGCACATACTCATTTAAAACATTATAATGCATTTCTGTAAAAAGAAGGAATTACTGTTCTGATTTGCTGTAGTAGAACTCTTTATACTTGCAGAAAATCCAAGGCATCCAATATATTTGCACAAGTATCTATTCCACCCACATTACAGAACTGGCCCTGAATTCTACTGTTACCTGCAGTGACTTACTGGGCTAGCAGATGTGACTTCATGTTCTGTAGCACGGGATATAGTTGGGCATGAAGGTTTCTGCTTTCTGTGATGGACATAGTAGGCTACCAACTGAAAGCTAAATTCAAGTGCCTAATATATCTCAAATTAAAACAGAATAGGTTTAATCAAAGGACAGATTAAGCTAAACAGTTTCTCAAGGCAGAGATGCCTCTTGTCTTTAAGCCATACAGTTCAAGCAGAGGTTTTTCCCATGTAAAGAAAACTCCACAGCACAAATTTCACACTGAGTATCAGCAGTGGTCAATGTCTAAAACCAAGCATCAAACCATACAACATAACATGTGTCAAGAGAAGAGCCTAGGCTCTACCTTTATATATAACACAGTAACATGCACCAGCTACTTCTTTAAATGTACTGCCTAAACATAGAATCTCATTATTTTTTCTCATTTATTTTATGTCTGATCCAAGACAAAATGATGATGAGACTAATGAGCAAAGCAGACAGCTAGAGAGGCAGTAACTGTAATGGATCAGCAGCCCAGTGATTGGCAATCCTTGTGGAGAGACCCCATCATTTAGTTTGTTATGCTGTCTCTTCTGTAAAAGCCTGGTAAACATAACGAAAAATTCTAACAGAGGCAAAATACATGTCAAATGTAAGAGATTAGAAATTTAAAAAAAAACAAACAACAACAAACAATAAAACAAACCTGATCCAAGATGCACAAATACAATCAAATTATCTTATTTGACATTTTCTAAGAGCTAAGTCACAAATTAAGGCAGATTTCATTTTTTAAGCTATCACAGAAATTTCATATATACTGCCACTGACTCCAAAGGGACTGCTCATGCACATGAGTCAAGCACCTGAATTCTGCTGTCTCGCTACTGACAACTTTCATCAGCATTGCTGGAAGTTCTGTAACTGAAGAGCTTTCAGAGTGCAAAATGTGGCTTGTCATGCAGCACTCACAAATACATGAAAAATAAGAGTGAAAACCAGGCAAAATTTATTTACTACCAAGAACACTATAAAAACACCTACCTCAAACATCATTTTAAAATATATGTCAAAAATAAAATCAAATTTTCAATCCATCAGTTCACATGCTATATGCCGTTTAAAATTAAGAGCTCAAAGATTTTTAAAATATAGTCATTACAGACCATAAGACCATCCTGAAACTGGTCTGTTTTTCCTTTAATTAGATTTCTGTGCTCTTTGAAGGTATCTGGCATTTGTGCAGACCATTGAAAAACATCACTGTTTAGACAAATGCCTGCTGGTGAAAAGTTAACACGTTCTGTAGGGAAAGCAACATGATTTACAGCAGCCAATAATTTCTGCTTCAATTCAAGCATGTCCTATGTTTTCGCTTTCCATACAGGGCTGGGGGAGCAGAAATTAAAAAGGAAGATCTTTTCTATATAATTGAATTCAAAAATTATGCCTGAAGTAGCTAATACTTGCACTTATAAGTAGGATTTTTTTGGTTTCTTCAAAGGAAAATTAAATAAAATTAGAAAAACTTATTTTAAAAGGTGTGTATCTGGAATGGGATGGTATTAGGCATTTTTATAGCTTATAACTTGTTAAGAAAACTGCCTTACTAATTATTTTATTGAATAAAACTCAAAAGGATAGGTGAAGCTGTATGCTTAAAGGTTGGGACGAATGGAAGCCAATCCAGACAGTCTCTCCCAGGTTTGTGAAAGAAAACATGGGGCTACCAAGAAAATTTATTATGATAACTACAAGAGAATCCCAGAATGGTTTGGGTTGACAGGGACCTTAAAGATCATCTATTTCCATCCCCCTGCCACGGGCAGGGACACCTCCCATTAGACCAGATTGCTCAGAGCCCCATCCAAGGTAGCCTTGAATACTTCCAAGGATGGGGCATCCACAGTTCCCTGTGCAACCTGTGCCAGTGAAGAATTTTAACAGCAGTTTCTGTGCCACAGAATATATTCATTGCTATGGATATAGAGAATATTTGGCTATTTAAAGAATACCCCAAACAAAGACTGATCTCAGCAGCAAGACAGAAGAACTACTAGAAGGGGTTTGATGCTGGTATCATATTCTGTGATTCTGTGATTTAAGCTTCCTCCAATTTTTCACATAAACTGAATTATTTAAACATGAAACATGAAGACATTTTAGTTAACAAAAACCCCAACCAAAGCATTACAGGGCTTATGACTGTCATGGTTTAACCCAAACCAGCAGCTAAGTACCACACAGCTTATTCACTCACTCACCCCTTCCCTCATGTGGGATGGGGAGAAGAATCAGGGAAGGGAAAAAAAAAACACCCACCCCAAAAACTCATGGATTGAGACAAGAACAATTAAACCAATGTAAACTAATATCAATAAAATAATAATAATTGCAATGAAAGGAGAAAAGGAAAGGAAAAACCGCAGGGAAACAAGTGATGCCCCACACAACTGTTCACCACCTGCTGACTGATGCCCATCCCATCCCTGAGCAGTGGTCAGACCCTCCCAGCCAACTCCCCCCAGTTTAAATAATAATTTAAGTGGTATGGAATGTCCTTGGGTCAGCTGTCCCAGCTGTGCTCCCTCCCAGCTCCTTGTGCACCTTCTCACGGGCAGAGCACGGGGAAATTAAGTGTCCCTTACTTTGAGAAAGCACTCCCTAGCAACAACCAAAACATCAGCATGTTCTCAATGTTATTGTCATATGGAGGCCAAAACACAGCACTGTGCCAGCCACTGAGAAGAAAAGGAACTCAATTCCAGCCGAAACCAGGACAATGATGTAACATTTTGTAGTCTGTACCAAGATCAACACTTGGCACACCAATTAATTTCTGTGGTTTCTAAAGGGGTGCCTGTAGGAGAACATCACCCTCTCTGAAAACACTGCAGGAACAGCAGCCCAGACCAAGAAAACTCTGTTTAAATTTGTGCTGCTACATTTATTAAAGTGGACCTGGGCAGCTCCAAGGAGGACCGTGCTGGTTCTAAAAACCTCATTTGTGGAGTTCACAGCACAGACACCACAGCCTGATTTTTCAGGAGGGTGCCCTGCAGCCTCCTCTGCCCTGCCAGGCACCACTTACACAGTGCAAGCATTGGGCTCTCAGGGATAAAATCCCTCATGTCAAAAGCTCAATTCAAGTTTTTCATTTAAGGTTAAAAAGAAAGGAAAAAAAAAGGCAAAAGAACTCAGCTGTGCTTGTAAAATCATTCTTAGTAAGCTAAAGTGCTGGGCTGGGGTGTCTGAACTGCAACAGCAACCAAAGGTGTTTCAGGTGCCACATCCTGGCATCAGCCTATCTTGTGCACAATGGCTTGGGATTTACACACTGTCCCTTCACCCCCAATAAATTACAGAATACAAGAAAATAGAAATGTTGTCAATAGGTTTATTGACAATCCCCCCATTGTGGATCCAATGCTTTGACCAATCTAAATCTACTGGGATGGTTGGTATGACTTCTAACACTTTGCAGTGACCAGCTTTGGATTTCAGTGGGATCTGAAAGAGCTGTTGCCACGTTGGATAGGTTGTGAATTTTAAATGAGAGATTTTGTTATGTTTTCACAGCAACACATAAAAGGTAGCACTACATTTTACAGAGTTAATCTGCTGGAAAATCCCTATAAATAAGCTCCAGTTCAGGCCTGTAACCAGCCCTGTGAACTGCACACAGAACATTTTAAGTGTCTACATAGCAGGTTTTAAACAAAAAAGCCCCTTTGTTAAAATAGCACAGGCAAAGAACCAGGAGGGTATCTCTGCTTTGTCCAGCTGCAGAAGGCTCAACATCCCTCAGAATTCCCAGTGCATTTTCTAAATCCAAGCCAGTACCAAACCCTGGGCTTGATTTTGAAATGTGAAATACTCTCCCCTACTCAACATATCATAGGGAGATTCAAACAAGCTCTACACTGCACTGGCTATAACAGTCCAGCTGGAAACCAGGCAAAGGGAACTTCTTGCTATTTCAGCTGTTACAGACTATGCCTAGGGAAGGCAGGGGCACATTCAGAACACACTGCCATCCACTGCTGGGCATTGTGAGGCCTTTGGCTAGAACGTGCCATTTTGGGGTTTATTATCTGGTTAGAAAACTGGATATAACACACATACTCTTCAGAGGAAAAAGACACAGATTGATAATATTAGGAACATTTTTAAAAAAATCCTTGTACATACAGTATTTTTTTACTATCAGAAAACAACTTTCTTCTTACAGAGAACTAAAAACACCTATGCTGTTTATTCACTACACTGGGCAATCAGATAAGAATTTTTATGTCATAGTTGATGCACCTGCTTTTAATTACTAAAAATTTTCCTTATACTCTCAGGTACTGGTATGACTTGGCAATTCAGCTTGGTAATGTTACTATTAATTTGGTAGACGTACTACACACTGACTCATTCTGTCTTGTTCAGTTCTCCAGTGCTGAATGGGCCAAGCAGTATTTTCAGGTCTGTCAGCTGCCAGGTTCTTACTGCACAGGGTGAGTGGTTTCTGAAATAAACACACCCTTGTATCTTGCCCCAATTTGCCAAAATATTTTTTTCAAGCTCAACTTACCTTACTTGGCAAGACCACAAGCACAGCTGTCCTAGTAGGAAGATGGTCAGCTACTACCATGGAGTCATAGAATGGTTTCGACTATAAGGGACCTTAAAGATCATCTATTTCCAAACCCCCTGCCATGGGCAGGGACATTTTCCACTAGAGTAGGTTGTTCAAAGCCCCAGCCAACCTGGCCTCAAACACTGCCAGGGATGGGGCACCCACAGCTTCTCTTGAATCTGTTCTAGTGCCTCATCACCAAGAATTTCTTCCTAATAGCTAATCTAAACCTTTCAGTTTAAAGCCATTATGACGCATTTCCCCAACAATAAGGCCTTTTGAAAAAAAAAAATTCAAGTTGTCTCAAATCACTATTAAACAGAATAGTTCTTGAGGTGTTAAAAAACAATTAAAAAGCATTCCTGATAAGAACTTTCAATGCAGGAAATGCAAATATTCAGATAATTTCTGAATTTAAATATGCAACACCAAATCAGGCACACGATTACACTGTTTCTTTCAACAACAAGAAAGCCCAGTTGTGCATTTCAAACAATAAGAAAGCTTTGTCAATGAAACGTGCCTTTGGAGCAAACACGTTATCCAGGCCACAAGGGGTTACCACCTCTTTGGAGTGCAATTCCCTTTCTAAAGGAAACTTGTTCATTTTGTTTTATTTTTTTTTTTTATTTCAGCCGTCTACTTGAAAATTAAACAAATGTTCCATTAGTGCCCTAGGAGGTCAATAAGTGTAACAAACATTCCATTTAAGTTTCCTCACACGGTCATTCAGCAAAGGCCGTAAGAATCAAACATAAAAGGTATCACCTCAGTAAATACTGCAAGATATAACCAGACCATTGCATATAGGAGCATCAACCTTTTATGTAGAAACCCCAGACACACATAAAACAGTTCCAGGAAGTTAGCTGCCAAGCTCATGATTCATCAATAGTAGTCAGCACGGATTCAGCAAGAGGAAGCCACACTTGAGCCACCTGATACACTTCTGCAGTGAAATGACTGGCCAGTAGTGGAGGGGAGAGCAGACAGTGCCTGCCTAGACCTCAGCAAGGCTCTGACACTGCCTCCCACAAGATCCTCACAGACAATCCTGTTTAACATCCTCCCTCATGATGATGGGCAGAGCATATCCTCAGCAATGCTGCAGGGGACACAAAACAGAGAGGAGTGGCTGATGCACCTGAAGGTCCTGATGCCACCCACAGGGACCTCTGCAGGCTGGAGAAACAGACTGGAGGAAACCTCAACACAATGCAGAGCTCTCCACCTGTGAAGGAACAACCCCATACACCGACACACACTGGCACCATCCAGCTGGAAAAGGACGTGGGGTCCTGGGGGACAGCAAGCTGAGCAGGAGCCAGCAGTGTTCTAACAAAGCCAAGGGCTTGGGCTGCATGGGCAGAATATCACCTGCTACACACAGGAGTACTGGGACCAGGTACCATCTCAGTGCCCAGTGTGAGACTCACACACACCTGTGAGCCCAACTAAAGCACACAAAGATGAGTAAGTGACTTCCCTCACATGAGGAAAGGATGAGGTAGCTGGGACTATTTAACCCGGAGAAAAGAAAGCTCAGGGAGGATGTTATCAACATGTAACAGTATCTGAAGTGAGGATGCAAAGAAGATGGAGCCAGGCTCTTGACAGTGATGTCCAGTGCCAGAACAAGAGGGAACGGGCACAAACTGAAACAGGAGACTCCATCCAAGAACACACTTTTACTGTCAGGATGACAGAGCCCTGAACAGGTTTGCCCAGAGAGATGGAGTTTCCTTCCTTGGAGATCAAAAGCCCTCTGGACATCATTCTGGCCAACAAGGCCAAGATGGTATGGCTTGAGCAGGGGGGATTGGACAACATGACTTCCAGAGGCCCCTTCCAACCACTCTCTGATTCTGCAAAGAAATGAAAAGACAGGAGTTCTAAAAAAAAAAAAAAAAGGCAAAGTTTATTTATTTTAATATAAAAAGGTCATGAACTGCATAGAAGTGTGACTTCAGTCATCTGAAAATGTTACTCATCACTCATTCACACTTGGAAATTCCCAGTAATATGGCAGGAAGCAAGACAGACTAACAATTGCCTGCAATGTATGTATTTACATTCAACTGAAGTTATGAATGCACAATAGTATTTTTAAATAAATCAAATGCACTTATCCAAACAAAGTACAAATAAATTCTTCAAAACAAATTCCTTGGATAAGACCAATTTTCATTTATTTAAAGATAAATTATCTCTAAAGCAGTATGAAATGTAAACATCAGATATGATAAAAATCTTTAGGAATAACAACTTTGTCATAAGGTGCTGGCATACACTTTCAGATTTTTCAGATGCTAAAAAATAGTTGTAATTTCAATTCAGTAATATTTTTGCAGAATTTTAAAATGCAACAATTTTATAAACATTTTGTACCTTCACAGCTTTTTGACACTGTCTTCTTTACCTTAAGTGAACTTTACCTTCTGTGTATGTATATAATAGTTTATGTTTTTAATTTACCCAGTTTAAATTGGAATCCATGCTGGTGGGAAAAGAGAAAAAGGTTAGATGAGACTCCAACTGGGAAAAGACAAAACTTTGAAAACTAAAGGTATAAAGTACCTGAATGCAATTCACCAAGTGCCTCTTGCAAAGTAACTTTATAATTATACACACTACCAGTACCACTGAAAATATTTACATGAGAATACAGGGTAGTTCATTCATACCTCGGCATTGGAGCTTTCTATGTGCTGAATATACCCCTTACTTTATTTCACATGAAATTAAGTATTGGAAAACTTCTACTTCTTCTGGCAAACATAAGCTGAAAGACTCTTACCTGTCTCACACCTCAGTCTGCTTCTCACTTGTTGATGTAAGTGCCACCTCAAATCAAGACAACAGTCCTGAATTCCCCCACGCATTACAGTGATACCTTATATTGAAATCTATTTGTAGAAAACCTGCTCTTCCCTTGTGTGAAGAAAGATAAAATACAACCTTTTACCACTTACTATGTTCACCTCACAATCATGTATTTTTCCAAAACACCAACCTGCCCAGTTATTGACAAATCCACAGGCACACTTGAAAAATATAAGCAGATTGTGGTATTTTATTATACAAAACAAATCCAAATCAAAGACAATTAAATTTAAGTTTTGAGGAGTGGAAAATCCCAGAAATATTTTAAAGTGACATTTACTTTAAAAATATATATTTCAAAATACACATTCCCTGCACAAAAAGACTTCCAGCCTCTATTACAATTAGGGGTTTATTTTGTCAGTATTAGTTTCAGGCTGTTAAGGCACCACTGGCATTTGCTCTAAGTCAGGACTTAACATAGGCAATATTCCCTAAGAGCCTAGAAACAGGAAGTGGAAGGGACGTAACTTTAAAAAAATACCACTATGCAAACCAAATGAAAAGGCTTAAAAACAATCATTAGGTAGCTTGTCTTTAAATACTAACACACTGCAGTCCATTTCTCAGAGCGGGCATGAAGCTGAGCTGTTATGAGCAACAGTAATTGACAGAATGATGCACAGCACTTCTACCTCAGAGGGGCATAAGGAAAAGTTGTTCATTGCAGCTTCACTGGCAAAAATGGTTATTTTCAGTTTGTTCAGTTACTACTGTTAACTGCAAAGAGGCTTTCTGGTTTGGGGCTTCTTGGTGTGTTGGGGTTTTTTTGGGGGGAGGGTGTGTTTTAGGGTTTTTTGGTGGGTTTTTTTTTAAGGTAAGGACAAGGTCAATACAGGTAGATGATAATATTTCAGATTTCATGAAAGCAAGCTAAACAAGTACCTCAAATATTCACATCAGCATATGAACTTCATCTTCTTCAAATGTAATTTCCTGGTTAGAAGCCAAGGACCACTAGCACAAGGACTGACAAGTCTACCCGTTTTCTATTCAAGTGCTGCAGAGATCCAACACAGCAAAACCACAGAGTATGCATTACAATCCCTAAGAGGACCAGGTCTGTAAGGCAGAAACACTTCCATAACTACTAGTGATCCTTGAGGGAAAAGAGTTTTCCAAAAAGCCCCAACAGACTCATCATAGTCCCCAAACATACCAAGTTTAACCTCTCTTTAAAGTGACGAGAATGGGCACAAGTAAGTCCAGTAAGACAGCTAGATTCAGTTTCCCTGCTCAGACCCATTTCTTGTTAAGGCTAGTCATAAAAGCATGCATTTATTCAACCACAGTTTGGCAAAGGCTGAGTTTAAAAAAACTCATTTTCAGGTTTCAGTTTGTTCACTCTAGCATCGTTTTCTGACTAGAACTTGAAAAGTGCAAAAATATTTAATTATATCTTCTTTAAAAAAAATAATTCATTTCATTGGCGCAACAGCTCCCATTTCTCCAGAGTTAAATCCACTGCCAGCAATGGATAGAAAAGGAGGCACCAGCATAAAAGAATCAAAGTGCATTTTCGGTACACGCCAATGCTACATGAATTGGCAAGCCATCATCTTATTTTCACCCCTGGAACAGATTATGCTGAATTCATTCCATAGAAGTCTGTATTACACATTAACATACAAAGTCTGTCATGAAGTCTTGGGGGTACTGCAATGAATCATCGAAGCGGAAACGTTTGGAGACTGTGCTGCTGTCCTCTGGAATGTTTTCCTTGTCTTCCTTGTCACTACAGGTACCATTACAACTGGATTTCACATTGCGCTCCTCTGAGCACTTGGCTGTGTGTCCTGACATCTGAGAAGAGCAACAGGTTTCTTCAGGGCCACACAAGAGCGTGAATTCCCCTTCCTGCAACCACGAATGAGAAAGACAGTCCGCTGCTGTGGGTCTTTCCCTTGGAAAAAGAAAAGGGTAAAGTTGCTTAAGTTCATTTCAGAAATTCTAAAAACTTGAGTAGAATAACTCTGACACAGGCTAAGACATCTTAAGCAAAACTGACATTAAAGTTTCAACATTACTGTTTTCTAATCACTGCCTCAGCTGCTACGAAACACATAGTTAAGGTTAAGTATTGGCAACATGCACTTAAATTTAGTTGAGAGTTTCCCCTAAAGCTGATGAGCTTTTCATCAGAACAAGGAAAACACAGTCCCTTGCAATGTCTTCAATATGGTGTGTATAGATGTGCACATGCTTATGCTTTTGAAGTGCTATATTCTAGACAGACCATTGTAAATAGGGAGGCTAATGAATACTCAGTCATTAAGTTTTCAAGGACAGCCAAATAACATGATGTCATCAACTCTATCTTATATTTTCTAGTCTTTCTCTCTTGCAATTCATCTGGTGTAAACCCTTTAAAAATTTAGTTGCTACCAAACAAACCAAACTTAGAAAATTGTTCCTCTGGATAGCCTAGTACAGTGCTACCACAAGTTTTAATTGTGTTCTGCATTGTTAAGTTCCACAGAACTTGCTGTAAAACTGGCTCTAATGCAATAGAGCCCATTACTTGTCCCCAGCTCTACCAGAACATGGGAATATTCCTTGGTCAGAGAAGTGTAACTTTACAGAGTTGACTATCTGAGGACAGATTTTCCCTCTTAAAATTCAGGGAGGCATAGTCATCAAGAGCTGGAATTGGGGGTGAGGGGGAGGGAAAGGTTACTGAGGATATAATGAAGACTCTCTGAGATGCCCAGAAGAGAAAAAGTGAGTAGTAACTGTGACAGAATGTCAAATATCCTTCAGGTCCACACTAAGGAGGCTCTCCATAATTGATTCCCTTGTTCTAGGTGCTCCACGAACACAAAAGATAAGATTCCTTCATGATACTAGGGGGGGTTTTGTGAATTATTCCAGATATTAAAACCCTTCTCTATGAGATGCTTAGACTCTTCAGACATGACTTTATATGGAGTCTTTATTTCATAAAAGTAGACACTTCATAGGTATCATCTCCCACCGTCTCTCCTCCTATCCAAGGACCTTTCTCAACCAGACAAGGTCACTCCTGCTCGCTGCAGGCTCTCTGAAGACAAGAACTACTGTCTCACCAGAAATTACAATATACAGCACTGTAACTGTTAACACCTGGCCAGCCAACTTCTCAAAGTTCAGCCTATTTTGAAAGGCCTTCTTAAGAGTCTGAACTCCCAAAGAATGCAAAATCTTGGAAGTGTGGCCTACAAACATCAAGAAATTTACACTTTTGATTGAAAACATTTTTTAGAAGGCTGAACATGGCAAATACTGCCAAGCAGAAATATACAATAAAAAATGTAAAGCAGAAAGATAAAGGTAAGTCAGGAAACAAAAAAGGCACAGCAAAGAGATTGTATTTTGTCTCTCCAAGCTGTATAATATTATAGACAAGAATGTGACCTTTCCAGGAATAGATTTAATAAAATTTGTTAATAATCTGTTCTCTGAATAAAAATATAAAGAGACTCGAATCAAAGAACAACCCTAATAATAGTATTATCTGTAATAGTAATAATATCTGACAATAATAGCCAGACAATGAATCCAAGATCCTTTTCATACATTATGGAAAAGCAAAAACCTACACTTTTTAAATATCAAGTTGATAACACCACGGCATTGTGAAACATCCAACTGATCCTATCAGTGGTATTAAGTACATAAATTAACATTTACTGTCTCTAGGTACTGCACAAACTTTAGATTCTTGCCTGCAGGAGTTTGTTACTTACTCTGGATTTTTTATGAGAAGTTTTTGGACAAAGTCTTTGGCAGGGTGTGAAACTGATGAAAATGTTTCTTCTGAATAATCCACATTAACTTGAGATATATTAAGGTAAGTTTCTTGAATATCAGCTCCGACAAATGGAGATTCTTGTGTCAGCAGCATGTATGAAATTACACCGATGTTCCTGAGATAAGAACACAATGTATAATCCTACTGAAATATCTAAACAATATACCCTGCATATTTACTGTGCTGCACATCAAACTTGCTGATGTATCCCACACTCAGAGTTAAAAGCATCATGTGACATCTGTGTTTTATGTGATTCAAGCATGTATGCACAAACACACACAAGGAGAGCTATGTATATGTCTCAGTGGAGGCATTTTTTAAAATTGATTGCTTCCAATATACCCTTTTCTCTCCATTGAAACTGTCAGGAAAGGAAATCCCTCACTTTTTTGGACGTGCAGCAATTCTGGATGACAGAACAGCAGAAGGACTTTCTTATCTGCATGTTAATAAACCCCCATCCTTCACTACAATTCCAGATCAAGTATCAGACAGATTTAGTCAACCCTTCTGCACATTTGACATTCAAGTTGTGTTATAATATCCTCTTGCTGAGATGTTTTTCCCTAAGAACACCACACATCATGCAATCTATTATAAATCTTAGACAGTTTCTTGATGCATAATAAAAATGATTTCATGGTCTGAGAGATCAGACCTTAGTACACATTACAGTGTGGAAACATGCAGCTGCTGTGTTTGCCATTCTGAGTAGAGCACTAATAGTTTGTCTTCATGTCTTCCCACAAAAGCAGGCAAATAATAAGTGGTTAAAAAAACATTCATGAACAGATTTAGTTACTATTCTGAGTTGAGAATTTCAAATGAGCATTTAGATCATAGCAACTCTTTAAACTGAATTTTAATTATTAAGATGCTTAAGAGCATATGAATATTTTAGGTTTTTAAGGAAGCATCTCAAAGCTAGTCTTGAAAACAGTTCACAAAACTGGTAAGGCACAAATAAAGTTGTGCATCAGTTTAAGGTACTTGTCTCATTTTTTATGACTCATTCTGCAGGTATTTTGCTAAAGATAAGAAGTAGGAAGTTAAAATACTCCTTATCATTTGTATAATAAAAATTATTTAGCAATACAAAAGTGGGGAGGGAAGAGTGTCCAAGAGAAGCTAATACCTGAAGCAGGTCACCCCAGAATAACCAACACCTAAAGTATGCTATCCAGCCACTCTTATTGTTCCCTTAGAACAAATACCTACACTCAGGGCTCAGAAGCCACTGGCATTCCCCACTAAGTGGGCAACAGACCCATATACAGTAATTCCTGTAAGCCCCAAGTTATATCCTCCCCTCCCATCTCTCCCAGGTTACATCCTTCTGTCCCCTCTCTCCCTCTTTTAGTCAGTCCAACAGGAGAAGGGAAGCCAGATAAAACTGCATCAGTGTCCAGATCTGACCCCTAGGTTGTTAAGTGGTTCCACCTACCCCAATTAAATGAATTAAGACATACAACCTACCACACATCTGTAGCTGTGGTAATAGGATCGTAGTTTAAGATTTCTGGGGCTAAAGAGATGGGGAGAAGAAAAATGCTTTAATAAATGTATTATTCAAATGGCCTTGAATCATACACTACATTTCTGGCATTTTTTGCCAGCCATTATTATGAAACTAAACATGCAGTTTCAATAGTTATTTTGAAGCCACAAGGGTGCAAAAAAGTTATTTCCGTTTGACTAGACACACAGATGTTTAATTGATTCACACTAAAACAGCAATACATGGCCTAAGTCTATTCTATCTGAGTATCAAGATGTTTTCTAATCAGGTGTATGCACATAAAATATTCTTCCAAGAGGTTTTGAAGTATATAGTTTTTTAAGGAGAATGCATAAAGCCTTGAGCATGTTAACACTGCAAAAGCAGGTGACCAAGCTAATTTCGGGATCAGTGGCTGTTAGCATATCCTAGATAGCAAGTTATTCACTGCACACTGAAGTGCTCTTAAAAATTGAGTGTTGGCCAATCATGAAGGGACCTCCTCCCTCAAAGAAGGCCAAGTGTTAACAGCAATCTTTCCCTTTCCAAAGAGTATCTTAATCTCATTAAATCATCATACTAAGCAACACTCCTAACTCAAAGGATATTTCTTTGTGCATGCTAATGTTGTATTTCAATTCTAATCAAAAGAATTTAACAGCCTGCATTTTTTTGTTAACAGCCTGCATCACAGCAAATACTACAGCATGAAACAGAGGGGCGCTTATTGATACAATCTGAGAATTTTTGGTGCAAATATTCATTGACTACTCTAAAAAAGAGAACAGCCCAAAACCTGTTGCTTTGTCCTGTAATGTTCCTTCTCCAGTACTGGCTGGTAAGTTCATAAGCATATTGCATGCCCTGTTTGTTTTCTCAAAAGCACATTTCAGGCATTGTGAAGCAGCTCTTCCATACCCAGATACTCTGTTGTTCCCATGATGTGCCGCAGTTCACCTGAACTCTCAAGCTTCCGGGACATCCCAAAATCTACAATTTTTACATCACCAAGTGGATTGACGCTGCTCAGCAAAATGTTTTGAGGCTAGAATAGAAAATATTTCATTCCCAATTAATCAAGTGCAATCTGAAAAAAAGCCCAGTGTACTTAATGACATTTCAGGTTCTACTATGCAATACTTACTACTAAATTTGATTTAAAAATATTTCATCTCTAACACACTTCTTTTTCTCTTCGTCTTTGTTATGTATCTAACAAATTACTTTAACATAATAATAAATTAAGATGAAGTACTGAAATAAAAAGTCTGCAGCCTTACCTTTAAATCAAGATGAACAATATTGTTTTCATGCAAGCAGCAAATTCCTTCAAGTATTTGCCTTATAAGTCTTACAATATCCTTTTCACCAATTCTGTAATCCAGATCTGGGACACACAAGTCAAATATTTCTCCTCCAGCAGCACTGAAACACATTCAAGAATACTTATGTATTAAATCTAAATTTTGAGTCATAAGTGAAGAAAAACGTTATATATAGCACCCATTAATATATATTTGTAATCTCAGAGAGGTTGGACATATTGTTATTGCCTTTTTTTTTAAACATATTTATGCCAAAGCACATAACGTAAGCATCTGATTATGCTTTTTCTTTCCTTGTAGCCAGCAACAGCAGTTAAGACAGCAAAACAGAACTTTGACTGACAACCTCATAATGCTCTGGTACCCTCTAGCATGCTTTCCTGTAAGCAAGTGTGAAAATGCCTTCAGGAAGATGAGTTCTATCATCATTCCCTAAGCAAAGAAGCCTTTCTTTTCAAGTCAAATCTAAAATTTCTTCCATTAGACCAATTCATAAATAATTCAAAGCAAAAAAAGCCCAGCAGTATTCCTATTCTCTGAATTCAGAAGTAAAAATCATTTTTTTACATGATGTGGCTCAAGTGTAAATGTAAGAACTACAATGAAATAACAGCTAGACTATTCAGGAATATTTCTGGAGCTAGGAAACTGCACACTTGCTCCTGCCATTCTGATGGAAGACTCAGAGGTACCAGGAAGAAAGTCTAGAATGCTGCTGATGGTTCAATAGACAGTTGCCTAGTCAGTTAGTGAGCAGTATCTTCCAGAATTCTAGCAGACACAGAATATTCAGAAACACAAGGACTCAGCTCTGACACTTTGTTGTTAGTGTAGAAATGGTAATTTCAAAAATAAGACTGACAAGGTTCATGTTCTCAGACAGCATCTCAAACACACCTTCCTCAGAAAAAAGCTTCCAGAAAATCCTATTAGTACAGTGTAAAGCAGCATGGAAATAACCATGTTGCATGTGGTTTATTAGTTATACTTCCACACTTGGTCACCGTGTCAGCTGCTTCTTTTCAGGCTGGGTTTGAAATCATTACTCAGCCTGCTCTAACCACCTGAAGTTTCTCTCCCTTAAGAGCTACCTCAAAACTACAGATCAGTAAGCCTAACCTTCATTGCTAACAAAATGATAAATCTATAAAAAGTTGGATAATGGACAACATGGGCACACAGTCACAAACCTGCTGGAGCTATGGGAGGTGTCAATAATGCCTCCCTTAGTTGACTTTATGACAAAATGTAGAGGAGGTAAGAGAATTGGTATCATTTAGTTCAGCTTTAACACGGTTTAATACTGTCTCCCACAGTATTCTTCTATCCAGGTTGTATTAGGGTCTGGATGGGTGAACATCCAGATGGGTAAAGAAAAAGGGCTGCAGAAAAGATCTGTGGGTCCTCAGAGCCAGTGAAAATTGAATGCAGAAAAGGTCAGCAGCACCTTGGGCTGTAACAGCAGAAGCAGAGCCCATAGACTGAGGCAAGGGACACCAACCAGCACACCAGACCACTGCTGGAACACAGCTTCCTGGTTCAGGCTTCCCAGTTCAAGGAAGACATGAACAAGTACGTTCAGCACCAACACACAAAGAGAGTAAAAGAGCACCAGATGACCTCTAGCATACATAGATGCAAGATATCTTCAGAAAAATAACCTAATGGAATTCTACTTTGAACTAGCAGGGATAGTTCAGAAAATGTTGACTGACAATTGTTAGAAATAATAGGACCAGTGTGCAGAGCAGCCAAAACAGAAGACAACATACATGACTATCATCAGGAGGGTGACTGGGAACAAGCAACAAAACAATGCTCAGTATAAAACTTAGCATATAGTTCTGCTTCTGTATCTTCATTTATGTAGAATTAATGAAGGTACAAAGAAGGGCAAGTAAGAGGACACAGTTCCCTTACAACAAAAAACCCTCAAAAATCAAGGAGACACTGACTCTTTGGTTTGGATAGAAGATTGTGAGGAAGTCTACAAGTGATGCTTACAAAAACACTAAAGCTGGTTTAGAGCTGAACAAATAACTGTTATTCCCCAAATCCTACAATATGAGAACTAGGAGGCACCCAATGAAACCAGCTGATTAGTTTGAAGCAGGTAAAATACTTCACACAGAAAATAATGAACACCTGGAATTTATTACCAAAGTAGACAGTATCACCAGGTTAAAAAAAGGACAAAACAAATTCACAGACTTGTACAGGTGTCCATAAAGAGACACTAATAGGCTAAGGAGAGAAGTATTCTCAACACAGTATCTCTGGCTGCTGCAACAGGGCAAGGAGAATGATGAGTGAAAAGTGGGAAGAGTCACATGCTCCTTAGCTCTGCCTAAGGAGCACCTTCCTACAGCTGCTGCTGGAAATGGCAAATGAGACAGACATTTGGTCTCACTCTGCAGGGCCCTTCTAGTTACTCAACACACAAACTAGACAGATTTAGAAATTAGTCCAGCTGTAAAAGGAGCTAGTACAGCTGCCAGGTTTATCTCCAAGTAATTGGATTCTTCCAATTACCTTTGGCCCTCAGACCAGACGAGCAGCAACCTCAACTGTGGAGCTTCTGAAGAAGTACTTACACCTTTAGTAACTAATTCTACAAAGATGGCCTTACTAAGAACTGGCATCCAGTTCTCCTTTATTCAGAAAATGTGCACTGAGACAAACCGATTCTTACTCCTACATCTTCCAAACCCCAATAATACATAACAAGAGCAAAGACCATGTATGTGCAGGGGGAGGAACACAGCTGAACATTAAATGCTTACAAACTATTTTATAACCTCATTTCTTGCAATTCTTTTGAATTACTTCTTCAGAGTTCTGATAATGAGAAAGAAACAAGAGAAGCTGTCTATTCTGCTACAGGGGAACATAATTTAAATGTGTAATCCCAACAAAAGCAGGAACGCTTACTGCAAGACTTCTGAAGACTACAACAAGGTAGGCCATGAACACCAATGTAGTATAAGGAATTTGTTTCATTACAGAGCTTCAATAAGCAAGACTTAGCTGAGCTGAAACAGAAGCAGGAAAATCAGTATGGCTTTTATGTGAACTTGCACTTTCAGAAGTTCAAAACTTGCCATCTGGACTTTGTCTTGATTTCTACATTATTTATTATTTTAACCTTCATGGAACAACAAATAATAAGTTAGGGATCATCTAGTTCCAGGAAAAAAGCTTTTAAAGATAGAATCTAGCTACATTCTTTGGAAAATTTGAAGGAATTTATCATGGTGTATGCAGATTAACAGCACTATTAACAGCATTTCAACTACTCTGTATATGGAATTTAAAGCCTAGAGAGATCTAATTTAAAAAAGTGGTTTTTTGTTTCTTACATTCCAAACTAAAATTTACAACAAATATGATAGATAATTCAGATTCAATTCCCAAATTAGACTTGTTTTTCAGAGCTAATGAGAAGCTTCAGGGACATCTGAAAAAAAATGGGAATTTTTTACAGAACAGCTCCAAAAGCCAAACAGTTCTAAAACCACAAAACTACTAAATTTAGAAGCTCAGAACCCACAAAGCAACTGCAAGTCTTCAGTCACCAAAAAGCATCAAGTGCTAACAGAAGTTCACAGAGCACAGATATGCTCAGCTTCTTTGAGGTCTGTGTACTTGTACTTGACTATTTTATATTTTTTTTAATGATTTAAGATGCATAAACGCACTCCAGATTTTCTATGGAATTCAAGAACACTATCTCCAGTCAGCCTGCCTAATATACTCTTAAAGGAAAAAAAAGTATGCTCATAAAGTATATCCTAATGAAATATTAGCATAATATATACAGTGTACTGTTGTAATTCTGAGCATTCAGGCAACTCATGCAAAAAGTTGGTATAGTAAAAGATTTTTAACTACAAATGTGGACTGTGTGATGAGGGCATACTTACTATTCCAACACTAAGATGATTTCATTTGCTGTCTCATAGACTTCATGGAGATTAACTATGCGAGGATTAGATTTCATTAGTTCAAGTACAGCAATTTCATGATGAATCTCTGCTTTGCAGTCTTGACCTCTTCTTCTTTTCTTTAAAAATTTAGCTGCATACTCTTGGCCTGTGGATTTAGCTATACATTTTCTAACCACAGCAGTTCTGCCTCTACAAAATAAAAGGGAAAACATTAAGACCCAAGAGATAAAAAGTACGTAAAATTGCCATTAGAAATAAGAAAGCATGGCAAATAATCAGAAACAAACAAAAAGAAATGTATTGAGGAATGCCATGCTTGGCCATTTCTTACACTATTCCCTGAACATTCACTTTTAGGCACTGTAGAAGAAAGGATACTAAGCCAGATCTTTGGTGAGACCCAGTAAAATTCCCTTTATAGGGACTAGGTAAACATTAAATCAGAGTATCAGGTTACAGGAACATTCTCACTGTGGCATCACAGAATAACTTGGCTGCAAAGGACTTCTGGAGGTCTCCAAAAATCTCCTGCTGAAAGCAGGGCTAGCCATGACATCTTACCAGGCTGCTCAGGGCTTTGTTCAGGTTGGCAATATCATACAAAAACCCCTCAGCCAGGCTGTAACACCTACAGGACACAGTAATGACCAAAGCAAAGCCCTGTGAATGGAGAGAATGAATATGGAAAATAAAGCATATTGATATGCTTGAGGGGGCAGGGAGGTTTTCAGTGCAGAAAATTTTTGAGTCATAAACAGAATTTCCCTCCACAAATCATGCAGTACTGCTGCAAAAATTCCAGGTATCTGCAAAATGTTTAAAAACATCTGAACAGAAAAACACCCAATACTTAGCATTCTCTTCCTCAATTACAGATAGACAAAGTGTGCTGCTTTATTTCCTAGCCAACAGTTTAGGTATGGAAACAAAAATGTCTTTTGGCAAAGAAATGTTTTTAAAGGAAAACCACAAACTGTAGTTAAAACACTGAGCTGAACTTTTTAAAAAATTAGAGGGGAAAATGCAGGTTTTAAGCCAAGTTTTAAACTCCTGAAAAAACCAAGATTTTATAACCACTAGTATTGCATTCCCAGAACTGTCTAGTTGCATTCTTGCAAAGTGTTTTCAAATTACACAAAAAACATTATTTATAAAAAAACCAACTTGAAAGGTTAAAATACACTGTATAAAGTTCTAAAAACTGTATAAAGCTGTGCACAAAGTAAAATATCTACACTTATGTCTTCAAAAAAAAGCCTTTCCACCCATATTTTTGTTACCACAGCATACTAAGAACTAACTTAATGAAACAGCTCAGTATGAGCAGCATGTCTGAGGCTTTTTTGAAAAAAATCTAACTTCAGTATTCAATCAAAAAAGGCATAAGCATCTCATGAAAAAATAAATGATTTTCATTTGCAAATAACCAAATATTAAGTAGTCTGTACAAACCTGCCTAAATTATTAAATATGTAAAGCTGACCTTTAATCTATACTTACTTAGAAATATATTGAACAAAACAGCTTCTCTGTCATCATTTAGTTCAACATAAATTAATTGCAGGATTTCTCTGCCCTATTTTTATAGCACTAGATTCAGAAAGGGAAGTATACAAAACTCAAAAGAAAAATTACTTTAAGAGGTGAAAGTTATTTACAGTCTAACACATGCACACTCTTCATTTTAGCAACTATTTGTAAGCCTGAAATGGCCATGTTCTTTCCCAGTTGTTAAGCCAGCTAATTACTGCAGAACATTTTAAATTACTGAGATAAATTTCATAATACACCAAAGTTGAAAATACTCCCTGCCCCAGCTTACATTCTGGTTTTAACATCACATCACCCTGCTAACCACAAAAGTTTCTCTAAAATTAACAAAGGGGAACTTGGTTGAGTTTCATGAGAACAGTAAGATCTTCCCCAATAGTTTTGGCACCTATTCCTTCTGGTTGCTGCAGGTTTAACAGCTTTGAAGGGTAAGTGGGATCTCCAGATTGCTGAATTCCCACTTGCTTACACTCTCTTTGTAGCATGCCAATTAAGACTACATTAAGACCCAAAAAATCTTTTCAGAGCATTGGAAATTGCCCCAGAAATGCAAAGAAGCCAGGTCGGAAGTGCTGCACCGAAGCAAACAGAGCAGTTCCCACTCCCTGCTGCCTGCAAAGCAACTGCGTAACCATCACTCTTTACAGCTCAGTTTTACAAGAAAAACTGATTTCAAGATGTTTTCGTATCTCGAGTTATAAACCACAGAAATTTAACTACTTCAAAAGAAGCCAAACCATGCACACACTAGGGACAAACTCCTTAACCCACTAGAGAACCCAACCTGCCAGCTTTGTGAGTCAGTGTCTTAAATACCAAAGGACCTAACAGATAAGGGTGTGGGAGGAAGAAATAGGACTTGGAAGCTTAAGCAGAGAACAAAAGAACTATTTACTACATAAACTGAAGGGGAAGAAGAAAACTGCAAGTGAAAAGAAAAGCAAAGCATATTGAATCTTTTAGATAGGCTACAAAGAAAGATGGATTTTACATCACTTATGAAGTGTTCATACACTGAAAACATTAAAAAATATACACAGGACAGGAAAAATCAAAAGTATGTTTGGAAAACATAGTACTCTGCTTCTGTTTTCTTTGAATTTTGGCACTTGTTTTGTTATGCTTGGTTTTGCATGTAACAGAGTGTTAAAGACTGTGTTCTGGAATCCACAGAAAATCTATAGTTTTGTTTGATTTAGACATCATCTCACAAGTATGTACAATCTAAAAATCCAGTGTTTTAACAATGCTGGAGTTCTAGAGGATAATGCACATAAACTGCTCCTGTAGGGTCCAGAACTCAAAAGCAGAGCTCACAATAGTTAAGAAAAGCAGAAAGTTACAGGCTGCAATGTGCACTTTTATAGAAGTGCACCAGAAAAAGCACATGCTAGAAAAATAGAAAAAACCCAAGAGAACAATGAAGGCTAAAGAGCTTACAAAACCACACGCAGAAGAACATCTCTGCTGACAAAACAAGCTGCAGGTGCAAAGGGCCTCTGCGTGGCACAACAAGCACAACTGTCAGACTGACTCCTGCCTCTTCCAAGGAGCTTGGAAACACAACCATGGCATTATGTTTGCATGGCTTTACACCCAATTCACTGAGTATTTGCAGGGTATGAATTAACACAGTGATTTCAAAAAAATACATTCAGTCATATGTCTGAAACTGTATCATAAATACCAAGAGTTTGAGGGGTTTTTGTTCTTTTATTTCCTATTTTACTGTTGCAAAGGACGGGAAGGGAAGTGGGCTGCAAAACTACTCTGAAACAGCAGGTTGTTCAAAATTTAGTCTAACTGCTTGAGGGTGAGAAGGGGAGAGAAAAGGTTTTTGTTTTCTGGACTTCAGAAAACTCATCCAAACAACTGGAACAACCAATGCAAAGTTCCCATTCTTTGTCTTGCAATATTATTCTATGTCATCTCTTCTTTAGTCTATGTACCTGGAGTCTGATGTGTGACTAGACAGAGGAAAAGGAAGATAATCCCAAATTTACATGCCTATGAAAACATCTCTCTGATGTGGAAAAGGCTGGCAACTTATGTCTCACTGTACCTTTTTTCCTGGTCCCTAGAGCACCCACTGGATGCTGCAAAGAAGGGGATGGGGAAGGACGTTCCATTCTCCATCAACTACTATGAAACTTTGCCAGAAAAATTCTATCTCTGTACAAAGAATTCTCTTGCAGCAGAAATTCCTCTCACTGAAATACAATAAGCAGGAATAAGCTTACCTTCCTAGCTGTTTTGGTTCAAGCACATAATAATTGTGGAAATTATCTGTCTTGATTGCTGTGTGCAGAGGTGTGTCTAACAAGCCAGAAAGGCTTTTATTCTCCAACTTTCTCCTCGACATTGTCTGGAACGGGTCTCTCTTCTACCAGTCACCTGCTAAAGCAAAACAATTCAGAGTTTTAGAAATTCCATAATTACAGCACAGGAAAGTATATAAATACTAAAATTTAGGTCTATAAAACTAGAATAGCTGTGACTTTGTTCAGCAGTGATCTGAAAACAACATATTTAATGACTGTAAAAATAAAACCTGAAAAGAATACTAATCAAGACATGCTAATTTAATAATGTCAACATTTGAGATAAGCTGGGGTTTCCCCCCCCCCAGAGCATATCCATAAGATATTAGGGACAGGCTTCAGTTCTAATAAAAATGCTAATAAATACTTAACTGTTACTGATATGTACCTTTTTTTCTTTCTCTAAATATACTTTAACTCTTCTTTGGATTTTGAGTAAGTTTCAGTAGTTCCTTTAAGTTTACAATTTTAACTGGCACTCCTGAGCAAATTAACCAAAACTCCTTCCTGTTTGTTGACTACAAAATAGCAGAAACAGGTAATGACAGGACAAAGAAGTTTCTTTCCAGTGGGAAGATTCACATTTCTTATCAGACTCATTCACAGCTCATCTAAGTTATATTTTTAAGATTAGGCTAATTTTCAGAAAGCAGCAAGAATGGACAACATCATCTTTACTAGTTCATATCATTTAGAATCAAATTATGCAGCACTCTTGACTAAATTATTTTAATAAACCAGTAGTACAGCACATTATGAAGATACACCCACCCACATTATTTCTACTACTGTTAAAAAAAAATACCAGTAAAAATACTGGGTTTTGGCATTCAGATTTATAGGCCTGAAGCATCTCTTCAGGTGAAATGCAAAAGCAAAGCAGAAAAAGGTTACTGAAGGATAACAGAATTGCAACTGATGTCTTTTTTTAAGTTAAAGAGCAGGTTTACCTTTATTAGCAATGGAAAAAACCCAACAAACACAAGGCAAATTACAGTGTAGGGACTGTTAGCAAACTCACAGAAATACACTTTCAGTTTTCAAATGACAGAAGTGCACTACCAGAAACTTCTGGGGGAGCACTTGAACTAGTTATGATTCAAATATAATCCAGTACCCATCCAACACTGTTCACATTCCCATTCCTGGAACATGGATATTCATATTGGCAGGATTTTGGGTTCAAACCATTACACGTGCTTTAGCAGGAAAAAGGCCTGATATTAAAAATACCTTCAAAATATCACCTGATGCGCATGAAATAGCTTCTTTAAACATTATCACGAGGCAATAATACAACCTAATACACAAGCCTTTGAATCAGTTTGTAACAAACATGCATTCCTTCTTCCCCAATTATATGACAGCTTATCATTTAAGAGGCCAATCCTGATGTCTGAAGTTTTAGATGCCTCTCCCTGGGCTGTTCTCAGCAGATACACTGGAATAGGTAAAGTTTTATCTCCTTACTGCAAGACTCCAGTAAACCGACCTAATCAACTGAGACTTCACCATTACGAGTTTATTACCATTATCGAGAATATTATGTAACTTTTCATTTTATATCCTCATTATTACAGAGCAACTATTAAGGAGAACTGTTGCCTTATATTGCATTAACTTTAATTCTCGTGTAAGACAGATGCTTTTATCTCCTTATTTTAGCTCGGTATCATGAATAATAAGAGAAAAACTTATTTATGACAGGCAGAAACCCACAAACAGGCACATAATCTATTAATGAAGATGAGATTCAATTAGCTATTAAAAAAAAAAAGGCACAAATTCTAACACATTAACTCTTTCCAAAATTAACGGCGGTACCGGAATTGCTACAGATTGCACCAGGAGCCCTGAGCAGCAGACATTATAAACGCGGTCATCACAAACGCGGCTCTCACAGAAACCTGCAGGAGTCCGGTTAAAACCTCCCGCTAAAACAGGGAACTTTAACCAGTCCAAAAATCACACGTAACTATTCCCAAAGCAGCCACATCCCCGCTGCGGGCCGGGGAAGGTGCTTGGCCGCGGGGGCCCGGCCTCGGGGTGGGCAGGGGGCGCCCACGGGGCCGGTTACACACACAAACACACAGACTGACAGACACAAACACACTCACCGTTCCCACTGCCGTCCCTCCCGCTCCGCCGCCCTCGCCGTTTGAAACGCGCAGCCCGCGGTGCACGCCTGCCC